>ML363506.1:0-66010 GCA_005239505.1 Nicotiana paniculata | reverse complement strand
GGCTAAGCAACATATGATAAAGTAGAAACGAGGAAAATGGGGCTAATCTCACGGAACGACCGGCCGGGTCGTTACATATGCGAAGTGATACAGTTGGCTATTATGATTTATGGTCTGGGAGGAATGATAAGGGTCGCTATTATGATGTTGTTAATATGGATAGATAAGGGTGGATATGTCAGGGATGATATGTGACATCCTAGGGCACAATTTTGATGATTCATGTGATTGGTGTGATTTTCCTTGTGTGTGTTATGCACCTTACGTAACTTGTTGGGTTGTTTCCAACGAACTACTCGATGTATTTGATATTACTTGTTGACTTGGACTGTAACAGTACAATCGCACAAGCATACACCGTAGCATGTTGTTTACACCGGTACAGGAGTATGAAACTTGACTTCAATTGATCATGCCCATGTATTCTTATATTATCTGCTTCCATTGTGATCGTGAGCCTGTGATCATGTAGGGTGAAATGAGATATTAGTACGTCAGCGGTTGTGATTAATAACGTGGGCACAATGTGTGGTGAGCATATGACTTGTGATGTGGGACTCGTGACTTTTGTTTATGAGATGAGGTATCTCGGAGAGGTTCTATGGTGAAACTTATGTTAGAACGGTTTGATTATTTAGTTATCATTTGTTTTCCTTAATTGGTCTCACTAGTACTTTAACGGTGTTCGGATTACTTTACTGTTTATAGAACATATTTACTCCTTGTTGGCATTTTACTTATTTTTGCTTCCATTATTAGCTTTATACTTATACATACTGCACATGTAATTATGACTACTAGGTGTCTAGACTGGTACCTCTTCACTACTTCACCGAGGTTAGTCTTGGTACTTACTGGGTACCGATTGTGGTGTACTCATACTACACTTCTGCATATTTTTGTACAGATCCAGGTATTAGAAATATCGGACTCAGGCAGAGTTAGCTTCTTGACCACGGGGATTTAAGGTAGAGTTGCTTGGTCGCCGCAGTCCCTTGGAGTCCTTTTCCTTTTGATTATACTGTTAACTCAATATCCAAACAGATTGTATCTTTTTTTTATTTTTGAGATATTCCTATGTATTCAGCTAGAGTTCGTGAATCTGTCTTACCTAGTCTTGAAAGGAGATTGTCACTATGTAGACTTGTATCACCTTTATTATGGTATATCATATTAAAATCTTCTTTAAAATATCATATTTAACTGTTATAAGTAATCGGATTACCTAGTCTTAGAGACTAGGTACCATCACGACGCCTAAGGCGGGATTTTGGGTCGTGACAATAGGTGACTGCCTCCATCAATTTAGTGTTGGTGGGAGATGGGACGAGATCTTAAGAAAACTATCATAAGGATAATTTGAGAGCACATGACTTAAATGTCTTTAGCATCACACAAGTAATGACAAAGGATTGTTATAGTATTTCATTGGAGAAAATACTATCTACCTAATTTACCTTGACAAGCCAGATGTGAGTTTGTGTTTATTGAGTAGATCAAGGAACTCAGTTCATATGCATATGGCTTCTGAATATCATCTGTTGTCACGACCCAAAACACCTGTCGTGATGGTGCCTGTCGTGGAACTAGGAAAGCCACACATTGTGTTGAAATAAGATTTGTTTTTCAGAAAAATTGTAAATTCAGTAGCAAAAGTATCAACAATAATCCATTTAAAAGTTTAACATCATCAAAACATCATTTAAAAACCAAACCCAGATCTGGTGTCACTGAATCATGAGCTACTACAAGGTAAGAGTGACGGAATACAATATAGACAACATAGTCTAAAATAATATAAATACGACATGAGGATAAAGAAGGAGAAATCGAGGCTACGATCGCCAACTGCTACCTCGAAGACTCCAGGGATCTCTGCCAACCAATCAACCACTGCTACTCGGCCTCGATGAACCTGGATCTGCACACAAGGTGCAGGGTAACGTGAGTACACCATTTCAGAAGTAACGAACCCAAACTACGGGCTGAGAGGTAGTGATGAACTACACCTCAATAATTGTAATGAAAACAGTACACAGAATTTAGGCATGTTCACCATTTTAACAGGTAATGAAAACAGAATATGACCGATATGATAAGTAACCCAAGTATATCTCAGTACTCTACATGCCAATATATCAACAGATTGGAAATTCACCTGGTGCTCACAACTCTCACATCACATCAAAGTCTAGTCAGTACTGTATATGGCTCTCGGGCCCAGGGAAGATCCATCCCGAATAGTACACAAACATCGGTGACCGTAGTCACTCAGTATTGAGGAAAAAAGTCGATCCAGCCCCGTGGAGAAGATCCATCTCCAGAACACATGGGCTCACAATGCATGAACTAACCCGAAACAATGATAAATATATAAAATCAACAATTACCGAGACTGAGGCTTGGAATGATATGCTATGACAGGACTGAGTATACAAAATCAAATAAACACATAAAGAGACAGCAATATACGACCACTCGGGTCTCAGCATTTTCGGCCTCAAACCCTAGCATTCGACTTAGCATGATTTCTAACATGTTCACATTAACCACAACAATAAAAGTACGGATATCAATCAGAAATAGCTACTAGACGGTGCCATAGAATGACCAGGCCACAATCACTCGGTATACGCCCGCACGCCCGTCACTTGGCATGTGCGTCACCTTAATTATAATCATATAGCATACAGTTCGGGGTTTCAAACCCTCAGAACCAAGTTTGAAAACGTTACTTACCTCAAAATCGGCTAAAATCCTATCCCTCAATGCCTTTGCCTCTAGACTCGGCCTCCGATTGCTCCAAATCTAGCCAAAATCAGATTTATATGATTAATATATACCAAGAAACGAAGCCCATTCGAAAATTATCAATATTAAGCACAAATGCCGAAATTGGCCAAACTCGACCCCCGGGCCCACATCTCGAAATTCGATAAAAATCACATCACAAGAATCCTCATCCTCCCACGAGTCTATACATACCAATAACATCAAAATCGAACCTCAATTGACCCCTCAAATTTTCGAATGACCTGAAAATTTGCGCACACGTCCAAAATGACGCTAGGAACCTGGTCCAACTTTCGGAATTCATTTTCGACCTCGATAGCTAATTTTCCACTACCGACCGGAAATTTCCAAAAACTCAATTTTGCCTATTCAACCCTAATTCTACTCCGGACCTCTAAACCACATTCCGAACATACTCCTAAGTCCCAAAGCACCTAACGTAGCTATCGAGCCATAAAATACACATTCTGAGGTCGTTTACTTAATAGTCAACTTCCGGTTGACTTTTCTAACCATAAGGCCAACTTACCTAATAGTCATTTCTCACCACGACCACTTCGAACCTGAACCAACCGACCCAACACAACATAATTAGGTTAAATAACATATGATAAAGCTAAAAAGGGGAAATAGGGCTAATCTCGCAGAACGACTGGACGGGTCGTTACATTCTCCCCCTCTTAAACAAACGTTCGTCCTCGAACGGGTCTAGAAACATACCTGGAGCCTCAAATAAGTGAGGATATCTCCTTCGCATCTCCTGCTCAGTCTCCCAGGTGGCTTTCTCCACCGGCTGCCCTCTCCACTGCACCTTTACTGAAGCTATCTCCTTAGACCTCAACCTTCTGACCTGTCAATCCAAAATAGCCACTGGCTCTACCTCATATGACATATCACCCTCAAGTTGAACCGTGATGAAGTCCAAAACATGAGACGGGTCACCAACATACTTCTGAAGCATGGAAACATGAAACACCGGGTGAACACTCAATAAGCTGGGCGGCAAAGCAAGTCGATAAGCCACCTCTCCAACCTTCTGAAGCACCTCAAAAGTCCCAATGAACCGGGGACTCAACTTGCCCATCTTCCCGAACCGCATAACACCCTTCATGGGTGACACCTTCAGTAGCACCTTTTCCGCAGCCATGAAGGACACATCCCGGACCTTCCAGTACGCATAACTCTTCTGCCTAGACTGCGCCGTGTGAAGCTTCTCCTGAAATAACTTCACTTTATCCAACGCATCCTGTACCAAGTATGTTCCCAATAGCCTAGCCTCACTCGGATCGGACCAACCAACCAGAGATCTACACCTCCTACCATATAAAGCCTCGTACAGAGCCATCTGGATACTCGACTGATAACTATTATTATATGCAAACTCCACGAGTGGCAGAAACTGGTCCCATGAACCCTCAAAGTCAATGACAGAAGCACGCAACATGTCCTCCGGAATCTGCATAGTGCACTCTGACTGCCAGTCCGTTTGAGGATGAAATGTTGTGCTCAACTCGATCTGAGTACCCAACTCTCTCTGCACGGCCCTCCAAAACTGAGATGTGAATTGAGTACCTCTGTCAGAAACGATAGAAACTGGAACACCATGCAACTGGACAATCTCCCTGATATAAATCTCAGCTAATCGCTCCGAAGAATACGTAGTACCAACAGGAATGAAGTGTGCAGACTTGGTCAACCGATCCAATATGACCCATATAGCATTAAACCTCCTCGAAGTCCATGGGAGACCAACTACAAAGTCCATGGTGATTCTCTCCCACTTCCACTCCGGAATATCCAACCTTTGATGCAATCCACCTGGCCTCTGGTGCTCATACTTGACCTGCTGACAGTTGAGACACCAAGCTAGAAACTCAATAATATCCTTCTTCATCCGCCTCCACCAATAATGCTGCCTCAGATCCTGATACATCTTTGCGGCACCCGGATGGATGGAGTACCATGAGCTATGGGCCTCTGCTAGAATCAACTCTCGAAGCCCATCCACATTGGGCACACAAATCAGACCTTGCATACTCATAACCCCATCATCACCAATAAATACATCCCTGGCATCAACTCGTCGGACCATGTCCTGAAGAACGAGCAAGTGTGCGTCATCATACTTGCGCTCTCTGATCCGGTCATAAGGAGAAGACCTGGAAGCTACATGAGCTAATACCCGACGGGGCTCTGATAGATCCAATCTCATCAACTGGCCTACTAAGGCCTGAACATCAAGCGCTAATGGTCTCTATGCTGCTGGAATATATGCTAGACTCCCCAAACTCTCTGCTCTGTGACTCAAGGCATCGACCACTACATTGGCCTTCCCCGGATGGTATAGAATAGTGGTATCACATTCCTTGAGAAGCTCCAACCATCTCCTTTGACGCAAATTCATATCCTTCTTCTTAAACAGATGCTGCAGACTAGGTGGTCAGTGAAAACCTCACAATGCACCCCATACAGATAATGACGCCAAATCTTCAAGGCGTGAACAATGGCTGCTAGCTCGAGATCATGCACTAGTAATTCTTCTCATGAGTCTTCAACTAGCGCGAGGAGTAGGCAATCACCCTACCCTCCTGCATCAAAACACAATTGATGCCTATCCTCAAGGCATCACAATACACGGTATAATAACCTGAAGCTGATGGCAATACTAACACTGGAGTTGTGGTCAAAGCAGCCTTGAGCTTCTGAAAGCTCTCCTCACACTCGTCCGACCATCTGAACGGAGCACCCTTCTGGGTCAATTTGGTCAAGGGCGAAGCAATGGAATAGAACCCCTCCACAAAGCGACGGTAATATCCCGCCAAACCAAGGAAGCTCCTAATCTCCCTAGATGAGGACGGTTTGGGCCAACTCTGCACCGCCTCTATCTTCTTCGGATCAACCTGAATACCTTCACTGGACACCACATGCCCCAAGAAAGCTACTGAGCCAGGCCAGAACTTACACTTGGAGAACTTTGCATAAAGCTTCTCCTCTCTCAATATCTGTAAAACAACTTCCAAATGCTGGGCGTGCTCCTCCTAGCTACGAGAATATACCAGGTTGTCATCAATGAACACAATAACAAAAGAATCCAAGTACGGCTGAAACACGTTGTTCATCAAATGCATGAACACTTCTGGGGCATTGGTCAGCCCAAAAGACATCATCATAAACTCATAGTGACCATACAAGTCCTGAAAGCTGTCTTGGGAATATCATAATCCTGAATCTTTAGCTGATGATACCCGGAACTCAAATCAATCTTAGAGAACACTCTGGCTCCCTAAAGCTGGTCAAACAAATCATCAATACGAGGCAATGGATACTTATTCTTGACTTTAACCTTGTTGAACTGCCTGTAGTAAATACACATTCTCATAGAACCATCTTTATTCTTTACAAAAACACCGGCGCACCCTAATGTGACACACTAGGCCGAATGAACCCCTTATCTAGGAGTTCCTGAAGTTGCTCTTTCAATTCCTTCAACTCCGCCGGCGCCATACGATACGGTGGAATAGAAATAGGCTGGGTGCCCGACACCAAATCAATGTCAAAGTCAATATCCCTGTCAGGTGGCATGCCTGGCAGGTCAGCAGGGAACAAGTCTGGAAAATCACGGACCATAGGAACAGAATCAATAGTGGGAGTCTCAACACTGACATCCCTCACAAAATCCAAATACAATAAACACCCTTTTTCTACCATACGCTGGGCCTTCAGGTATGAAATCACCCGACTAGGCACATACTCAATGGAACATCTCCACTCGACTCTCAGAAATCCTGGCATCACTGAGGTCACGGTCTTAGCGTGACAATCAAGAACAATGTGATGCAGAGATAGCCAATCCATGCCCAATATCACGTCAAATTCAACCATGCTAAGCAATAACAGATCCACTCGGGTCTCCAGACCCCCAATAGATATCACACAAGATCGGTACACACGGTCCACAGTAATAATACCGCCCACCCGAGTCGACACATGAACAGATGTAACTAAGGAATCACGAGGCATATACATAAAATGAGAAAAGTATGATGGAACATAAGAATACGTGGAACCTGGATCAAATAAGACCGAATCATCTCAGTGACATACTGAAACAATACCTGTAATCACTGCATCTGAGGCCATAGCGTCTAGTCTTGGCTGGAAGTGCATAATATCAAGCCTGACCTCCAATTGATCGACCTTCCCCTCTAGGGCGGCCTCTAGCTGACTGGCCCCCACCCCTAGCTGCCTGGGCGGGTGGTGAAGTAACTGGTGCTGAAACTGAAGGCTGGATCCTCTCCTAGAATGAACTACCCGAAAGACGGGGACAAAACCTCTTGATATGACTCGGATCACCACACTCAAAGAAGCCCCTCTCAGCAAATGACGGTGGGGACTGAAGGGAACCCCTAGAACAAGAATAACCACTAGAAGAACCATGCGCCGAGGAATCCTAAACTGATGTTGGCCGAGCTGAACTCTGGGCTTAAAGAGCACTAAATGAGGAACGACCCAGATGAGAGCTGTGGGGATCATGCCTCGATGATGCACCACTGTAGGCTGGGAGGACTGGCTAAGGAAGCCTAAATGAACGGCCTCTGATGTGATGAGACTGACCTCCTGAATGAACACCACCAAAACTACCAGACCCTCGAGGCCTCTTGGCCTCCCTCTCGGCTCGCTCCTGGCGGTGAACTGACTCAATCTCTCTGGCAATGTCAACAACCTCCTCAAAAGGAGCACCAGATACCCTTTCCCTGATCAGAAAAATCTGAAGCTAATAAGTGAGGCCATCAACGAACCTCCTAATCCTCTCCCTATCCATGGGAACTAGCCAAATAGCATGACGGGCCAACTCGGAGAACCTCATCTCATATTGCGTCATGTTCATGTCCCCCAGATGCAACTGCTAGAACTCCCTAAGCAGCTCCTCCCTGCGGAACAACGGAATATACTTCTCCAGGAAAAGAATGGAGAACTGACGCCAGGTAAGGGGCGCTGCATCAATAGTTCTACGCCTCTGATAGGCCTCTCACCATGCGAGTGCAGCTCCTGAGAACTGGAAGGTAGTAAATGGGACCCCACTGGCCTCCAATATCCCTATTGTGCGAACAATCCTCTGACACTTGTCTAAGAAGCCGTGGGCATCCTCGCCCTCAGTACCACTGAAAGTCGGAGGCTGAAGTCTACTAAATCTCTCCAACCTGCGCTGCTCATCGTCTGCAAAAGCTGGGACCACAAAGTCCTAGGCCAGGGAAACCGGTTCGGCTGGAGCTGCCCCCGGTGTCAGAAACCCCTGGATAACCTGCTCAGGTGTCTGGGCAACTGGAGTTTGAGTGCCTCCCCCGACATGAGAAGTAGTGGCAGTAGAAGACATAGCGACTGCCTGTGCAAGATTGGTGCACACAATCAAAATCTGAGCTAGGGTCTCTTGAAGAACCGGAATCACAATAGGCACTGCCGGTGCCTGAGCCGGTCCCGTTGGAACATCAGCGATGGGGCTCTGATCCTGAACAATAAGAGGGTCCACAGGTACTGCTCCGACTGCTGCGCGGGCTGCACCCCGCCCTCTGCCACGGCCTCGATCGCGGCCTCGGCCTCTCACTGGTCTAGCTGGTATCTGGTCACCCTGATCAGTAGTGCGAGTCCTCACCATCTGTGAGAGAATGAAAACAACAGAAGTTTAGTTCCAGGAATCAACAGATTCGCACGACAGAATTCAAGAATGTGAGATTTTTCCTAAGGATTATGTAGCCTCTCGAAGATAAGTACATACGTCTCAGTACCGATCCGCAAGACTCTACTAAACCTGCTCATAACTGGCGAGACCTATTTAACCTAGGGCACTGATACTAACTTGTCAGGACCCAAAACACCCGTCGTGATGGCGCCTGTCATGGAACCAGGCAAGCCACACATTTTGTTGAAATAAGATTCTTTTTCAGAAAAATTGTAAATTCAGTAGCAAAAGTATCAATAATAATCAATTTAAAAGTTTAGCATCATCAAAACATCATTTAAAAACCAAACCCAGATTTGGTGTCACCGAATCATGAGCTACTACAAGTAAGAGTGCCGGAATACAAAATAGACAACATAGTCTGAAATAATATAAATGTGATGGGAGGATAAAAAAGGAGAAATCGAGGCTGTGATCGCCAGCTGCTACCTCGAAGACTCCAGGGATCTCTACTAACCAATACCACTGATACCCGGCCTCGATGAACCTGGATCTGCACACAAGGTGCAGAGGGTAACCTGAGTACACTAACTCAGAAGTAACGAACCCAAACTACGGGCTGAGAGGTAGTGACGGACTACACCTCAATAATTGTAATGAAAACAGTACACAGAATTTAGGCATGTTCACAGTTTTAACAGGTAATGAAAACAGAATATGATCGATATGATAAGTAACCCAAGTATATATCAGTACTCTACATGCCAATGTATCAACAGTTTGGAAATACACCTGGTTCTCACAACTCTCACATCAAAGTCCACTCAGTACTGTATATGGCTCTCGGGCCTAGGGAAGATCCATCCCGGATAGTACACAAACACCGGTGACCGTAGTCACTCAGTACTGAGGAAAAAGGATGATCCAGCCCCACAGAGAAGATCCATCTCCGGAACACAACACTCGGACAAGATCCATGGCCAAGGACAATCCATCCCTCACATATCATCAACTTCGGACAAGATCCATGTCCAGGTAAGATCCATCCCTCAATATCAATGCGCTCACTGGGGGTGTAAAGACTCCGGAGGGGCTCCTATTGGCCCAAGCGCTATATCAAGCCAACAAAGGCATGATCAGAGTATCGTTGCGATGTGCAGTCCGATCTCATAACTGTCTCACTAACAGGCTCTCGGCCTCACTCAGTCATTACTCTCCAGTCTCGCTCACATGGGCTCACAATGCATGAACTAGCCCGAAACAATGATAAATATAGAAAATCAACAATTACCGAGACTGAGGCATGGAATTATATGCTATGACAGGACTGAGTATAAAAATCAAATAAACACATAATGAGACAGCAATACACGACCACTCGGGTCTCGGCATTTTCGGCCTCAAACCCTAGCATTTGACTTAGCATGATTTCTAACATGTTCACATTAACCACATCAATAAAAGTGTGGATATCAATCCGAAATAGCTATTAGACAGTGTCATGGGATGAGCCAGGCCACAATCACTCGGTGTACACCCGCACGCCCGTCACTTGGCATGTGTGTCACCTTAATTATAATCATATAGCATACAATTCGGGGTTTCGAACCCTCAAAACCAAGTTTGAAAACGTTACTTACCTCAAAACCGGCTAAATTCCTAGCCCTCAATGCCTTTGCCCCTAGACTCAGCCTCTTATTGCTTCAAATCTAGCCAAAATCATATTTATATGATTAATATATACCAAGGAACAAAGCCCATTTGAAAATTATCAATATTAAGCACAAATCCCGAAATTGGCCAAACCCGGCCCCCGGGCCCACCTCTCAGAATTCGATAAAAATTACATCACAAGAATCCTCATCCTCCTACGAGTCTATACATACCAATAACATCAAAATCGGACCTCAAATGACCCCTCAAATCCCCAAATTTTACCTCTCCAATATCAAGCCCTAGCTTCCCAATTTTGCACCCTAAATCTCATACATTTCATGATTAAACAACTGAAAATCAACATAGAATCGATTTTTAGGTTCAAGAAAATCACCTCAACGGAAACCCCATTGATTCCCTCTTCAAAATCCTCCAAAAAGCTTCAACTCCGGATAAAAAATGGTGGAAGATAACCCAAAATTCGCGAAGTCTACCTTATATACTTTCTGCCCAGGCATCTCGCTCCTGCGGCCCATTTTTCCGCATCTGCGGACCGCTTCAGCGGTCCAGACCACCGCATCTGTGGTTTTTCATTAATGTCCAATTCCCGCATCTGCGGACCAGGCATCGCACCTACGGTCTCGCAGATGCGTCTAAATAAATGCATCTGCATTTTTCTCTTGAGGGCCCAACTTCGCACCTGCGATCCCCTTTATCGCTTCTGCGGTCTCGCACATGTTGTTCCCTAACCGCAGGTGCGTTTATGACAGAACCAGCAGCTTCAACTTCATTTTCCATCTTCCAAACTTTCCGATAGCTATCCGAACTCGTCCCGAGGCTCTCGAGACCTCAACCAAAAATACGAACAAGTCATAAATGATTACCCAGACTTAGTCGCACCCTCGGAACACCCAAAATAACACCAAAACATCAAATCAATCCATGATTCAAGCCTAAGGATTTCAACCTTTTCAAAAATCACCAACGATGCCGAAACTATCCAAAACTCGTCGAAATGACCTGAAAATTTGCACATACATCAGAATGACGCTACGAACCTGCTCCAACTTTCGAAATTCTATTCCGACCCCAATAGCTAATTTTCCATTACCGACCGGAAATTGCCAAAAACTCAATTTCGCCAATTCAAGCCTAATTCTACTCCAGACCTCTAAACATATTCCGAACACACTCCTAAGTCCTAAATCACCTGACGAAGCTATCCGGGCCATAAAATCCACATTCCGAGGTCGTTTACCTAATAGTCAATTTCCGGTTGACTTTTCTAACATAAGGCTAACTTAAGAGACTAAGTGTCTCATTTCTCTCCACGACCACTCCGAACCCGAACCAACCGACCCAACACAACATAATTAGGTTAAATAACATATGATAAAGTTAAAATAGGGGAAATGGGTCTAATCTTACGGAACGACCGGCCGGGTCGTTACATCTGTACAACATTATCTTATGAGATAAAGACATACAGGAGAAAATGCCGTAGAATATTTTCTCATACTATGTGTGCAAATTTCGACCATAAGAGTTAACATAATTTTTATCTCGACTAATTGTATTAGAGCCTATATTAAGTACCCTCATGACTCTTATTAGTGGCTGGAAGCTTATTTTGATGTTCGCTATCTTAGCATGCTACCAAGTAATCATGAGAGATTTGGTTTGGTGGGGCATGATTAGAAAATCAAATTGAATCAAGTTGATAGACTCGTGAGAAGAGAAAGATCATTGATGGAATCTCATTTCATTTGTGTTTGCTGGTACCGGTTATTCCGTACGGGTTATAATTGTGAACACAAAAAATCATGATACATGAGATCTAGGGGTGAATCAGTGTGATTCATATGATCTAGGGCATCAGACGTACTTTTTGTGATCTAGTTGAAGACTTTCATGACGACAACGAGAGGATATATATTCTTAACAAATGTATAGAAATCAGCTACCATAGTATGCAGGTCGTACGACTTATTTATATAATATGAAATGATGCAAGACAGTACAAAAGGAGAATACGTTTTTCCGTATCTTTATGGATCTTGAGCACCCCCTTATGTGTGAGTGGGAGATTGTAAGAAATATTATTGAGTCGGTCCACCCAAAAGGGGCTAGATGACCCCACAAGCCCATAAATAAGTCCTCATCCTAAATTCTACTTATAACCTATAAATACACCATTATGAGTGTATATAAAAGAGGTTTTTATAATATTTCTTCTAGGAAATAAATATCGGTTAGGGTTCGATTCTCTGCATATTAGAGAGAGATAATTAAGTTGTGGAAATAGGATGTCCATCCTTCACATAAGGATTTTCAACGTCCAATAGTCGTCAGGTTGTTGTAGATGATCCGCTTCTGCTATAGAAAAAATTTGTAAGTCTCCTAACTAGTTTATACTACATATTTATTCTTAGTCTTCATAATCTTATAGATGAATAGAAATTTAATCATTCATTTATTAAAGAATTTTGAGAGTCAACATTGCTAATTATTGAATTCAACACATTATTAGCATAAGAACATTAGACAAACCCGAGGATTGAACGTTAGGCTTGTTAGGCGCACACTCGGGTTCTTGGGGGCATAAGCCTTACAGAAATAAGCCTCACATATGAGCCTCAAGGCATTTTGATAGTGCCCAATCCGAAACGAGCCCCGAAGCGAGTCCTAAAAAAGCCTTTTATAATATTGATTAGTTATTTGGCCAATCTTTTAGGAAAAACATAAATATTTTTGAGTAGTATAAGAACTTGGAAAAATAGAAACTTTTCACCATAAATACTTTTTGAATCTTGGCCAAGCACAAATTTGCTTTTTAATATCGAGAAAAGTGAATTTTAAATTGATTAGTCAATTACAAATAACTACTCTTTAAAATTACTTTTTCGAAAAAACTTTTCAAAATAAGATGATTTTAGAAATTTGAACAAACAAGCTATAAATTTCGTTATGTTGCCCCTTGACTTTACTCACACGTTATGTTCAGTGGTTGTAACGTTCAACAAGAAAAATTTTGGGGTATGTTCAACAAGAAAATACTCAGGCGGCAGAAAAAAATTACCCACCCCTACTCACAAATGTTTTAAATAAATCCAAGCCAAGTCAAGTCAAGTTAAGCCAAGCAATCCAAGCAAAATCAAGTCAAGTTAAGCTAAACCAAGCCAAGTCAAGTCGGGCGGGTAGGTCGGTAATTAATTTTAATTGTGTAGGTATATATATTGTAACTAATTTTTAAATAAGTAGAAAAGGATAACTATTTTAAGCTCAATGTGTATTTTGCATAATTTACTTAAATTTTTATTTTGGGATAACTAGTACCATGTCCTAATACAATTGCATAATTAATTTCTATTCGTAGTTGTTTACCTTGAAAATGGTAATTATAATTATATTTGATTATGTGGTTCTAAAAATATGTGATCTATTTTAACACATATTTCTTAGTCAGTAGATGCAGAGTGTGGGGTGAGAAAAATGAAATAAGAACGAAAGTAACGAAATTATGCAAACCGGGTAACGGGGAGACTAGCCTCGAAGGTGGTCGAAAATGTCTCGGGGTCGAGCTTTAGAAGCTTGAATAAGGGCTATTGATAACAGTATAACAGTGTTGAAGGCCTTAAGAATGGCCTATTTATGATCAATAACGATTAATAAATGAAGAATAATTCAAGAACACAACAAATGAGAAACAATAATTTAATGAAGCAATTATAGAGAATGTTTTTGTTAGAGAGCATGGGATGTTCTTGTTCTTGTATTGAATATCATGTGTGTTACAAATTTACAAGGGTCCCCTTTATATATGAGGGGGAATCCCAACATAGTACTTGTGTAATTAATGTAAAGAGATATGGTTGGTACAACTATTTAATTCCACGGTACGGGCTTGTACTATTTTGTGTATCTTGTCAGCTTTAGCCACGTGCCCCTTGGAAATTTACCGCCTTTCCATGTTGGCCTTCGATATGTACTGCCTCGAGGTCGAGGACCTTTGATATGTGTTTCCTCGAGGTCGAGGACCTCCGATATGCCCCTCGATACCAAAACTCGGTCCATCGAGCCTTTATTCTTATCGAAATGACCGTGAAATCGGGCTCTCTGATTTTAACCGTATACAGATAGTCCCCGCGTTTCTTAGAATGAAGAGATAAGAAATGGTTTTTACCTTTTTCCTCTCCGACACTCCTACTATGACGTCAGTCCCTTCAGAGCATTAAATGACGTGACACAAAAAGCTGCGCAGAGGTCGCTGTCAACACAATTCTCGAGAAGCCCATGAACCGTCACCGGTTCAGCTTTCCCGCTTCAATCATGCCCAAAAGGCCTCTATAAATACCATATTACTTGCCTTTTCATAGTTTTGCATCTTCTCCAAACCTTCAAATTTCCACTAAGTGCTTTCCCTTCATATCTTCTGCCTATGCACGTTTTTCTCATCTTCTCACTTCAAAACTCAATAGCTATCATGGCAAAGACCTCCAAAATGGTTCCACAAAAGGAGGGGGTTGCTTCTACATCACGCCCGTCTAAGGGAAATTCAAAAACCCTTCCTACCATCGAGCAATGCATCCCTGTCCCTTTCGACACCATTTCTGACTTTACAATAGAAAAAACCCCTTCTACACCAGGCCAATGCGAGCCGATGAACCGATACATAAGTGTAATATCGGATGTATAGAGGTTCAAACTTGACTGCCACTGGGGGAGACAACCCGAGTAGAGATCCCTACGGTTGACGAAAGCATAGTCACGCACAAGGCTGACTTTCTCAGTGTATATACATACCCCTTTACCCTAGGCCCCGTCAATTCTTCTTCTCCACCGTTGACCCGATGATTCTTGATTTTTTCCATCAATATCGAGCGACACTCGGTCAGATCTATCCTTCTTTTTGGAGTATTGTATATATGTTTCGTCATATTGCCAACATGGTCGAGGGAATGACCTTTACCCTCGACCATTTGATCAGATTGTATAGCCCTCGACTCTTCTGTGGGGGCCTTATTAAATTACATCGTCGATCCACCAAGGTGTTCCTCGCCTGCATCCACAAGGATAGAGATCGGGGATGGATGAGTTGATTTGTTTAGAATCAGAACCTCAGACATCATCCCCGCTTACAGAATGCCATTCCCGGAGGTGTGGAATATGAAACGTAAGTGCCCTGAATTGATCATGCTTTGTCGTCTCTTTCTCTTTCGCCTGATTTTCCTTTAATTTTGCAGCCACTATTTTGTTTCCCAATACGGTTCAGGACCTTCCGGGATGGATCAAACGTTTAGACTCCGCTTTCCCATACAGCAAACGCATATGGCGTGAGCTGGCCAAAACACAATGGCAGGCCAAGAACCATCGTACGCTCTTGTTGCTACTGCTTTTATATTCTTCGTAAGAACTTTTGATGATGATGTTTTTTGACATAATATGTTTGTGCAGGCCTTGGTGAAGGCGTGTTGATGAGGCCTCCCCAACCTGGCAAAGAAGAGGCCCCGAAGACCACCAAAGATAAGAAGAGGAAGAAAGAGGCCTCGGCGGAGTCTCCAAAATCAAAAAGGCCGAAGGCTCAGAAGTCCAGGACCGGTGCCACGGTCTTGTCTTCGACGGCCGCTGAGAGCCTGCGGGTCGAGGAGGAGAGCGGTGATGTCTGCCCTTGGTACAAAGGGAAAAATGAAGCGTTGAGGCTTTGAGGGCTGTTGAGCGGTCGTCTGCTGAGTTAGAGGGGGCCGATGCGGACCCGTCGTTCGAAGAGGAGACCCTCGAGGAGGGTTTGGGTGCAGTCCCCGAGATGCTCATCGGACATGGCACAGTCCGTATTGAGGAGCTCGGAGGGCCTGTTACTAGAGCTTTCCGAGGTTGGGAAGAAGCCTCGATGGAGGCTGATATTGCTGGTGGGCTTCATTTGGGCCGTCATTTTCTCCAGGGGAGATACGGGAAGCTCAAGTTAAGGGCACTCCTGGTCTAGAGACCTCTCGTGGAGAGGATGACGCATTTAAAAATTACTTCGAGGGGGTAGATGAGGAAACCGATGTTGATGCCCCAGTTTCTCTCGAGGAAGCCGAGACGCTCCAAAAGCAGGTGACATTTGAGAAACAATATGCTACTCTCTGATTTTCAATCCTTGTTTTCTGATTTCCTTTCTCTGTTTGCAGGTCAAAAAGCTATATGACCAAGCCTTCTCCAAGATGCAGGATGAGTTGACTCATCGTGGAGAGGAGCTTGAGAAGCTTATGGCGGATTTGGTCGAGTTGGAGGTTTTGTGCGCTCGAAAGGAGGAGGAATTGACCAACCTTCGGGCAATCTCGGAGAGAGCACTTTGGGAGAGGGACGACTTCTCCAAGTAGGTATGTCGGTATCCACATTCTTATCTTCAGTTGTAATGCTTGGTGTTTACTGACTTACTTTCTGCTTCTCAGATTACGCTGAAGGACGCCCTGGTGGAGCGACTTTTGAGAGGAGGTTGCGGACAAGGATGCCGAAGTTCTAGAGCTGGCTCGGCTGAATGATGTCACAACTTCGGAGAGGGAGGTGCTTCGGGGGAAGCTATCCTCGGTCCAAGACCTTCTCCGAGGTTCTCAGGAGGAGGTTGTTGCACTATCTTTGGCCAAGGCTGAGGCCAATGAATATGTCTCCTCTTATAAGAGGGATGTTGCTGTTGCGAATGACCGAGCAAGGGAGATATCCGAGAAGGTTGAGCAGAAGCTGGCTCGGGCAGTTGCTCATGCTTGTTCACAAGCCAGGAGGCAAACCTTCGAGGAAGTGAGCGCCAAGGGTGTCGATATCTCTGCCGAGATCGAAGAGGCCAGGGCCCTACTGGAGGAGGAATTGGCAATGCCGAGCACATCGGATGAGGGCTCCGAAAGCGGCTGGGGCAGCAGCTAGGGCGAAGAGTAGATTTTCCACTTCTTTTGTTTTTTCCTTTTTCTGTATGTGGGACCCTTCGGGGGAATATTTTGTAAAGAACACTTTTGTAAATATATTTTTTGAAATAGAATATCCATTGTCACATTTTGCACAGATCTAGTTCCAACAATATGACTTTTATTCCTCGATTTTTAGCTTCCTCGAAACTCGCACCTGTAATAGTAGATCCCCTCGAGATCGGACACCTTCTCGAGGCTAGGTCGGCATGCGAGCTTTGATTCCTCGAACCCCTTATGACGGTATCATTTATGTGATGTGACTGTGAAGTGACCGAGGTGGCCCCACCGGTACATTTCCTTAAACGTTATGACGATTTGTCAAAAATTGAATGGCCTTCAAAGTAGTTGGTTGGCCACCTTTTGCTCTATAAGTATTCTTGCTTCTCCTTCATTCTAACTCTTGCACCTTCGCAAAAACCTCATCTTTTCTTTCAACTTTCTCATCCCTTTCCCATCTTTGCGAAAAATGGTTCCGTTCCTTCTTGTTTATCTCTGCTTTGAGTAGCTATTGCCGCCGTACCCAAATCTGTTCATCAAGAAAGGGGAAATTCTTCTCTACGCCTAGCTTGACCGGTGATACACCGCCGACTTATGGTGAGCTGACCTCGTACTGCTTTATTCCTAAAAAGACTTTGCATTAGAAAAACTCTTCGATGCCCCGGGCCATCGAGAGCATGCCTCGAGGTTCGTCTGATCGATAGAAGAAAACCACCTCGAGGCCGTGAGGAGAGACTGTGGCTGGAGGGAAAATGCGGTGTCGTAGATACCTTCTCGAGAAGAGAACGTCATGACTTACGTAGAGGGATTCTTGATCGTGTATATGTATCCGTTCACATTAGGTCCCCTCGACCAACTTGTGCTCGAATTCTGCAAAAGGTACCAAGTCACCCTGGCACAGATTCATCCTTCCTTTTGGCGGATAGTGCTGATGATAAGGTATTTCACTAAAAAGGCTGAGCTCGAATTTACCCTAAGCCACCTTATTAGGTTATATCGGCCTCAGCATTATCGAGGCTTGATTGCGTTACGATGCCGGTCCACCAGGCCTTTCATTGCCAGTGACGACGAGGACCGAAACGGAGGATGGATGAGTCGATTTGTTCGGGTGAGGGCCGTTGATATCATTCCAGTAGAGTTCCTGCCCTTTCCCGAAAAATGTAACTTCAAACGTAAGTGCCACGTCGTGCCTTAGTGTCTTTTGTTTTTATCAATTTATAAGAGTGTTTCTTTTTCTCTTTTTCAGCGGTCACATGGGTGCCCGAAGAGGTCCCCGATCTTACGGATTAGACTCAGAAGTTAGCATCTTCCTCGACATACGATAAATGCCAGTGGCGTGATCTCTCGAAGGACATATGGGAAGCAAAGCACCATGGTATGAGTCGTGTGGTATCCCTTTTGATGAACGTTTCTCTTTGTGCGTACTAACTCTGACACCACAAGTTTTGGTGGGTTTTCCGAAATAAGGTCGTGCCCCTTCGAGGAGATGGAAGGCCCGAGGGAGGACAATAAGCAAGGAAGATCCTCTATAAGTGAGGACATTCTCGATGAGGCGGGGCCTTATCGGAGACATAAAGGAGATGTCTTTGCTGAGGAGAGCTTTATATACGTCGGTCATTCTGCGGACGTCGGCTCCCCTTGCGAGGATGGCTCCTTATCTACGGCTCAAGCCGTGGGCCCTTCCGAGGTTGCCGATTCTACCAGGCCTGGGACCTCTAATTTCGAAGAAGAGGTTCCCCTAGAGAGAAAGGGAAAGGGTCCTCCACCATCGTCTGCTTTTTCCCTCGAAGATACTTTGAGGGATGCTCGGGAGAGGGGCCGCCCGGACCAAGTGAGGTTTTGAGTGGTCATAACCCTATTGAGAGCGGTTCAACTGGGGCCGATGAGGCCACGCCAGTAGATGCATGTTTAACTTTTAAGGAGGCCCAGCGGCTCTATCCCGAGGTGCGCTTTAATCGGCCTTACTGGCTTTTTTGCTATGAATCTTACTTCTTTGAACTGAAGTTTTTCTTTTATAGGTTTTTGACAAACTTAAGTTTGAGCTGCTCCGCTGTGAGACCCAGTTGCGGGAAGCTTTGGGTAAAAAAAATCTCTCAAGCTTCTTTGAAATGAGAAGACCAAAGAGTTGATACATCTTCGGGTAGAGATGCATCGGAGTCGATTTTTGAAGGAAAACTCGAGCGTCAGGTAACCCTTACCTTGAAGGGGTAAGTGCTTCCTTTCTCGCTTTTGGGAACTAACGCTTTGGTGCTTCAGTTGCAGGGAAAGCCAGAAGCGTTGGAGCGCCTTTGGGGCGAGGTCGGGCAAGTTAGGTCCGAATGCCAAGCATTGAAGGCGCAAGTAGGCGTACATGTTGGGACCCAAAGGAATGTTTTGGCTAAGGCTGCTGCCCTCGAGATAAAGCTTCACAATGCCCGAGAAGATAGCTCAATTCAGTCGAGCAGGATTGTCAAACTCGAGGCTGATCTTCTAAATATGAAGGTCGAGGTTGTGGACGCTCGGGCCGATAAGAAGGTGGTCGTTTACTTGAAAGATGTTGCCGACGCTCAGGCTGAGCTGAGAGGATCTTTCAACAGAGAGAGGGGGGAAATGAGTATGCCCGATGCAAGTCTCGGAGGGAGACCCTCGAAGAGATACATGCTAGGGGCTTTGACCTCTCGGAAGGGATAAAGCAGGCCGAGGCGAACGAGATTGACGCCAAGTTTTTCCTTTATTCTTAAGCAGGTGCAGATATTTGAAGGTCGTTGTGGGAGCTGACCCGAGGGGCCATTGAGGGAACTGGTCCCGAGAGTATACTAGATTTTCTGTTTTATTTGTTTTCATAAGACTCCTGTGGGAGTGTTGTAAATATGTATTTGTAATGCACATATATATATATGAAAGATTCTTTGGTTTGATTTTCTTGTCGGTAGTTAGCCCGATGAATTGGATTTTGAGATGAAACCCTTGGGGTTATAAATTGGCTGGTATGACCTTCGGTGTAGATAGAGACTTGGGCCCTTACGCTCTTTTGGACCTGAGGTGCTTTAGTTAACCGTATCGGGCTTATACTCTGGGTCGGGTTTCGATTCGAGCTCAACGGCCCTTAGGTTTTCAAATTGGACTTGAGGTGCTTTGGGACGATATGACCTGTAGCTGGCGACTTGGGCTCTTACACGTAAGGTTGATACGACCTTTAGTGTAGCGGGCGACTTGGGCTCTTACACCTTTTTAGCCCTGAGGCGCTTTAGTTAATGGTATCGGGCTTAGTCTCCGAGTCGGGTTTCGACTCGAGCTCAACAGCCCTCAGGTTTTGAAATTGGCCTTGAGGTGCTTTGGGTCGATATGACCTGTAGCTGGCGACTTGGGCTCTTACGCGTAAGGTCGATACAACTAGCTGGCGACTTGGGCTCTTACTCTTTAGGTTGGTACAACCTTTAATATAGTTGGCGACTTGGGATCTTACGCTTTAGGTTGGCACAACCTTTAACCAGTTCTTTCCGAAGTTTTTCGAAGTAATTGGAGGCCTGTGATTTTATGGAAACAGTCGGACGTCTCCGAGTTGTGTTAGTTTGGCCGGAGCCTTATGACGGTGATCATTGCATTTGGCCGTAGCCTTTTATTCTCTGAGTGAGATAGCCATGGCGTCTATATCGAGGGTATGCCTTTTGGGTCTTACAAGTTCGATATATAGCCTTGGCTTTGATATGTGGTTTATGCCTGTTTTAAGGTCTTACAAATTTGTACATGCCTTGCTTGAGGTCTTACAGTTTTGACGTTGCCTCATGGAGGACTTACGAGTTTGAAGATGTCGGCCCTAAGGTCTTATGGCTATGAATCGCCTATCAAGGTCAGCCTTTAAGTTAGAGTTGATATCGCCCCATGGAGGGCTTATGCTATTGATATTGCCTCGTGGAGGGCTTATGAGTTCGAAGTTTCCGGCCCTGAGGTCTTACGGCTTCGATTTAGATAGCTTGATGAGCCGACAGTCGAGGGGCAGTCCCCGAGTCAGAATTTATTTTGCCTCGAGGAGGTCTTATGAGCTCAAAGTTACCCGCCCTGAGGCCTTACGGCTTCGAGTTTGATAACCTAATGAGACGATTGTCGGGGGAAGTCCCCGTGTCGAAATTGATGTTGCCTCAAGGAGGGCTTATGAGCTTGAATTTGTCGGCCCTGAGGTCTTATGGCTTCGAGTTTTAGGTGACTCGGTGGAGTGACTGTCAAGGACAGTTCTTGAGTGCTTGATAAATTTTTGGCCCTGGGGCTGTCTCTTGTGAAAATGGCAAACTTCTTTGATGTGCGAAATGTTTTGATGATAGAAGGTACTTCTCTGATTACTCGGTACAAGTATACGTTTTTACCATTGAGAGTTCGATTATTCTATGCGGACACGATTCATTCGACCGTTTGGTCCGATACATCATTCTCCTGTCGAGACCCTCTTTGGCATATTTCAGTGACCTCCTGGGGGGATGCCCCTCAGTATTCGATGTTGATCGAAGAGAAGCCTTGAATACTTGGTGAGTTCTCCTTAGGTAGCATATGGATGTTGCCTCGATAAAAACCTTGCCGGTAAAACCCTTTTGGGATAAAATCCGACGTGAGGGAAAAAGAGATCAACGCATGCTTTAAAACCTAAGGCCTTAGAGCTGGGGCGGTGCTTCGACTCCTTTCAATCGAACACCTGTACGCAGGTTAGCGTAAAATGTGGAAGAAAAAAAGGATAGGGTCGTACCTTAGCTGCGATGGCGCTCGAGCCTTGATATGCTTTGGTTATCTGTTCCGAGGACGCGACACGGTCCTTTGTTTGTTCCTACGAGGATGTAGTTTGTGATTAGTACTTGGTTGTTTGCTTGTTTTTTGGCTCCTTCAATGTAGAAGGTGTTGGTGCCATATCGTGCACTGCGAACATTTCTTTTGCTGCGTGCTGCTCTCCGTATACTGTTTTTACTCCACCTTCATAGGGAACTTCATCATTTGGTGAAGGGTTGACGGCACCGCCCTCATATTTTGAATCCATGGCCTTCCAAGCAATGCGTTGTAGCTCATGTCACCTTCGATGACGTGAAGCTTGGTATCCTGAATTGTGCCGGCCACATTGACTGGGAGGATGATTTCCCTTTTCGTTGTTTCGCTTGCCATGTTGAATCCATTGAGGAATCGAGAAGCGGGTATGATCTGGTCGAGCAACCCGAGTTGCTCTACCACCCTTAACCAAGTTATGTTGGCCGAGCTACCTGGATCCACGAGCACACGTTTAATTTGAAATTTATTCAAAAGAAAAGATATTACCAGTGTGTCATTGTGGGGTTGAGATAAGGTCTCGATGTCCTATTCGCTGAATGAAAGGGCGTCTTCAGGTATGTAGCCCTGAGTTCGTTTTTCCCTGGTGATGGATACTTTTGTTTGCTTAAAAATGGCTCCCTGAGGGACGTCGACTCCACTAATAATCATGTGGATGACGTGTCGTGGTTATTCTATTTCATTTTTCTTGTTTGCCTCTCTTTCTCGAAATTGATTTTTAGCTCGGTCGCTGAGGAATTCTCGAAGGTACCGTTTGCTGGTCAGTCGGGCTACCTCTTCTCGAAGCTGTCTGCAATCTTCGGTCCTATGATCGTAGGTATCGTGATATTCGCATGTCAAGTTGGGGTTCCTTTGCGAAGGATCCGATAGCAAGGGTCTCGGCCACCTGGTGTCCCTAATCTTGCTTATGGCCGATACGATGTTTGAAATATTGACGTTGAAGTTGTACTCAGATAGCCAGGGTGCCTCTACCGGCCCTGGGTTCCTGTCGAACCCTGCTTTGTTCACGAGTCCCCGAGGATTATGCCCTCATTCTATCCTTTGGTCATTTCGAGGTACGTTACGTCTCGGGATATTTCTCTGATTCTCCACGTACGGTTGATACCTTTCTTTATTTAGCCTTGGCTCTCTTTTCGGAAGCCTCGATTACTTTGCTAGGACTCTGATAGGATACACTGAGCCCGAGGGGGCTTCCAATTCATCGTCCTCGACCCAGATCTTCGACTGGTACCTGTTGTGCACATCTGCCCAAACTATGGCGGGGTACTCGATCAAATTCTGCTTTAGCTGTTTTGATGCTATCGAACTTCACTCATTCAAGCCCTGAGTGAAGGCTTGTACCGCCCAATCGTCGGAGACTGGTGGTAATTCCATTCGTTCCAATTGAAAGTGGGACATGACCTCCCTTAACATCTCATTCTCCCTTTGCTTGATTTTGAAAACATGAGATTTTCTTGTAGCGACCTTGATGGCACCAGCATGTGCCTTCACAAAGGAGTCCGCCATCATGGCGAATGAATCTATCGAGTTGAGGGGCAGGTTATGATACCACATCATGGCCCCTTTGGATAGTGTTTCTCCAATTTTTTTCAATAGAACAGATTCAATCTCTTCATCTCTCAGGTCGTTCCCTTTCACAGCACAGGTGTAGGCAGTAATGTGCTCATTGGGGTCCGAAATTCCGCTGTACTATGGGAAATTGGGCATTCTGAATTTCTTCGGGATAGGCATCGGAGCTGCACTTGACGGGAACGGCTTTTACCCGAACTTTTTTGAATCTACACCCTTCAGAATCGGGGGTGCGCCAGGGATCTAATCGAGTTGTAGGTCTCCATTTTTTTGTCGTTAGCTTCTATCTTCTGTTCGCCTGATTCAATCCTTTTTGTGAGGTCTTCGACCATCTTCATAATGGAGGGGTCGGCTGCTGACCCATTATTGCTCGATCTTTCCGGTGCCTATTCGACTCGAGGAGCCGTTTCTGGTGGTGCCGTGCTCGGGGTTCTCTGATGGCTTTGTAGCTGAGCAATAGCCTTCTGTTGTACCTGCAACATTTCAAAAATAACATGAAGGCTAACTTCCCTTTCCCTTTGAGCAGGGGTTCCCTGTGCTTCACGTCGGTCTCCTTCACGAACGCTTCCGTCTGTATGAGAGCTCACATCGACATGTTGAGAGTTGCGTGAGCCTTCATCAACAGGAATTTGCACTAGTGCCCCTTCAGGGTTTTGCGATAGCATATTGGCACCTGAGGCAGCTGCGCCATTTTCTCTGTGGTCCTCAGGACCGTTGTTTTCATGTGCTTTACTGAGTTAGACATTTCCTGACCTGAAATTGAAGATTCTTGGGCAAGAAAAAGTGTGAAGAATAACTTGTGTTTTTAGAAAATCAGCACTAAAACAATCAATATTATTTTTAGCCCCACGGTAGGCGCCAAACTGTTTACCTTGAAAACGGTAATTACAATTATATTTGATTATGTGGTTCTAAAAATACGTGATCTATTTTAACACTGATTGCTTAGGCGGTAGATGCAGAGTGTGGGGGGAGAAAGATGAAATAAGAGCGAAATGAACAAAATTATGCAAACCGGGTAACAGGGAGACCAGCCTCGAGGGTGGTCGAAAAGGCCTCGGGGTCGAGTTTTAGAAGCTTGACTAAGGGCTATTGATAACAGTATAATAGTGCTGAAGGCCTTAAGAATGGCCTATTTATGATCAATAACGAGTAATAAATGAAGAATAATTCAAGAACACAATAAATGAGAAACAATAATTTAATTAAGTAATTATAGAGAATGTTTTTGTTAGAGAGCGGGGGATGTTCTTGTTCTTGTATTGAATATCATGTGTGTTACAAAGTGACAAAGGTCCCTTTTATATATGAGGAGAAATTCCAACATAGTACATGCATAATTAATGTAAAGAGATATGGTTGGTACAACCATTTAATGCCACGGTACGGGCTTGTACTATTTTGTGTATCCTGTCAGCTTTAGCCACGTGCCCCTTGGAAATTTTTCACCTTTCCATGTTGACCTTCGATATGTACTGCCTCGAGGTCGAGGACTTTCGATATGTGTTGCCTCGAGGTCGAGGACCTCTGATATGCCCCTCGATACCAAAACTCGGGCCATCGAGCCTTCATTCTTATCGAAATGTCATGAAATCGGACTTTTTGATTTTAGCCGTATACAGTAGTGCTGATACAATAGCCTAAACAACCAAAGATCCTATCAAATGTCGAAGATATAAAGCACAATTCCATGTATATAAAATTAAGGCATATATAATTTGGAGAGCATTCAACTAGCGCCTCTCGAGAAACTACCCATGAAGCACATAAACATTTATGTTTGAAAAGAACGGAAGGAATCTTCAAGTAGTACGACCTAAGATTTGAAATAATAGGAGAGTTATAACTTGCATCAAAGGATTGCAGCATGTTTAGCCAAGCTTTTTTGGGAGAAATTTAAAAATAGTCAGATTTACAAGTGATCATTCAAAAATAGCCATAATTTCAAATGTAATCAAAATTTAACTACTTTTCATGTAAAAATAAATCTGAACGAAAACACAATTCAAAATCCTAAAAATACTCCAACATAATATACTGGAATTCCAGTATAATATATTAAAACTCCAGTATATATACTGGAGTTCCAGCGAAGTATACCGGTCCAGCTATGCTGGAACTTCATACACAGGTGCTCAAATCTCCAGTATATTATGCTGGAACTTTCCGCGTGTTGGAGTTCCAGCATAATATGCTAGAAGTTCATACACAGGTGCTCAAATCTCCAGTATATTATGCTGGAACTTTCCGCGTGTTGGAGTTCCAGCATAATATGCTAGAAGTTCATACACAGGTGCACCGGACTCCAGTATATTATGTTGGACCGGTCTTTATTGCAGCAAAATAATGGCTATTTTTCAATTACTTTGACAAACGCTGGCTATTTTTGAATGACCAGTCCGAAAGCTGGCTAGTCCGTGCTATTTTTACGCTTTTTTGGGCCAAAAGTCATTTTTGGGCCGAAAGCACCTTCTTCCAAAGCTAAGGTGTTTGGTCAAGCTCTTAGAAGGAAAAAAGTATTGTTGCATAGAAATAGAAAAAAAAATTAGAAGCATAAAAAAGTAACTTCTTTTGAAAAACACTGTCAAGAAAAATACACTTACAAACACTTTTTAAAAGTTTGACCAAATTCTAATTGCTGCTCAAAAGTGCTTTTCAAATAAAGTAGTCAGACATAAGTTGTTTCTCACCAAAGTACATTGTTGAAAAGCACTATGGACAAATCACCTCTCCAAATAAGATGATTTGCGAAATTTTGCCAAACATGCTATAAGTTGGTTTTAGAAAGTCCGAAGATAAAATACAGGAAACCAATTTCTAATGTTTTTCCACTTCTAGCAATCATTCATTCTTCTTATTACTCTGGCTCTCGAAGAGAGCAGTGCATAAATCAAGAAAGGATGCAGCTCCGCGGGCCACTAATTAGCCCCACAAATGTCATAATCACATTGATTTACCCTGCTTTCTCTGGTCGTTTAACTTCCAAATTTATTCCACTACGTATAGTACAATTTCAAAAGTAATATTGCAGTGAAAAGAATCTATCAGCAGGTTAAAGGCAGTTCAAAGGCCTTTTCAGTTTGATGCTCCCTCATAGCAGCAATCAGTGAATTATGGTCAAATTTAGACCATGTACGTACAACTATGTCGAGCAAATAAGCAATACCGTTCCCTCAAAAACTTTCATCTGGCTTCAATTTTCCAGATCCGAGGATGAGTTCAAAAGACTGCTACAAAATCCATATCTTCCCCTTTTTGGGAGGTTGGCATGGCAAGCTCTCAACAAGCAACATTAATCCAGAGCGCCATATTAGGGAAAGAGTTCTATAATTCCATAGCGTTAACCTGCACACGTTGCTCATCAGAAAAAATAATATGCTAGGTTAATATGAGCATACTAGTGACCTACAGGATATAACCCAAACGAATAAAAAGGAGGAAGAATGCAGAATTTTTCAATTGAACAGTCGTAAGAAAAGGAACTAAAGATGCCAACCGATACAAGTTACTTGATTTCATCCCTTCCAAGAAAGAGCTACACCTATAAACTTACAAGAAACAGAAAACACTTTGAAAACGGAAAAAGGAACGAGAAAAAAGTATATATGTAAGACAGAGTAAGGGGCTGCAGAGTTGGGGTTGTGCAGGTCAGAGGGATCATCTGCAGATTTAAGTATCTTCAATTTTTGTCAACATGAACTCAAGTCTTCCTAAAGTTTTAACTCAACCCATATGTCTTGCCTTTTTATTGGTGCAAGAGGGACATCTGTATTCCTTGATACTTTGAGCCTTTGCAGGCGTTATTTTCACGCACTTGCCATGATACCACCTTTCACAAATATCACAGCCAATCCAGAACTCATCTGCGTTGCCATTTGTTCCACAACTTCCACATAGAGTTTCTTCATGCTCGTCTTCATTCCCTTCATCCTCATCATCACTCTCCTCATGTAGCCTTTGATTTGCTTTAACTTGTTTTTCTCTCTGCAAGCAAGCAAGTAAGAACGTAATCTAAGTTATACATCGAAAAGGGTGATCCACAAATATAAATGATTGAATAGAGTACCTTTGTGTCATTCTTTGATTTCTTTCCACTATCAACACTAGGTTTGTCCTTCAAAGGCTTCCTCCCTGTCACGACTTCAAAGACAGTTGGCAGATCATTTATCAGGGTAAACAGACGACTCCTGTTTAGCAAAAAAACACCACCAAAAGAAATGACAGAAGATAGATTAGAGACTAGAAGTTTAGTTCACAAAAACAAAAATAGATAGTTCGCACAGTGAAAATCGTCAAGCCTGCTGAGAATGCAAACTACTCTCAGTCCAGGGAGGTTAGGTGAGATAAACCGTAACCAAGATAGCTTTACCATCATGAAGGAAAAGTTTAATCAGAATATACAAAAAGAACAGGCTGCAAGGCGATTACTTGTGTACCAGCCACATTTTGGTATCAATGTGAACTGAAATACAGGACGATCCAAGTGATATTTTCGTAAATTAGGCCGTAAAAGGAAAACTACTAAAGAAGATACGCGAATGTGTAATTTGGTTTATTATATCTTGCCACAAGGTGTACACTAAAAGAGATCCAAGCATGCAAATAGTAAAACGTTGAAAGTAAAAAAGGAAATAAACCAAATAGAACAATTCTGAGACCTGAAGTTCAACCAGATACATGTAGCTTGTGTGACCCATTTAAAGAACTGAACAAAGAACTGGACATACATCACTACACTATTTTGGACTGCGAGGAAAAACTGATGGACTATAGAACATACTGGTGGCCCATTTGAGTGTGTAACCTTTTGAAAGGTAAAAGATGCTTGTTGTGGGGCACATCCAAGAGAGGTGTAGCTCATATAAAATAAGTATACCAGACCCAAAAGCAAAAAGAAATAGTTAATGAGACCTATGCTTAGCATCATACCACACTGCAGTAGACCTTATAGTATTACAAGATCAGCCAAAGTACTCATTCAAAAAGCATTTGAATATTTCATAGCTAACGAGATGACAAATTACTATTTCAGAGTTGATATGAGTGGCCATTACTGCAGCTGATCGAGGTAGATATCACTCTTTCTTAGAATTACAAAGGTGGATTAAGATGGTCCGTGCAATTTAAGGAGAGCAAGAATCATATGACACAGTCCAGAAGCCCTTACAAGGATCAAATTCAAAAATGCGTTGATTTCATATCAACAAAAGAAAGGTTGAACAGTAGGAGGAGGATTACAATACAAATGCACTGGAGGCAGGAAGAGGAGTTTACTCTGTCAGCTCACAAACCTGTAACTAGAGGGAACCGAGGAGAACCTAAGATAAAGAATCTAGTTTGTGCCAATTTAAGAAAATAAATAAAACTAAAATAAAATAAGCTAAACAAGATAAAGTTATATATATTTATAGTGAAAGATTATATCACAAAGCCGTTGGCATGTTTGTTCATTAAAAGAGTTTACGCCCTAAATAATGAAACTATCTCCAGTGAGTTACTATAAAATTAACCACATAAAAGTGAGAAGATAAACAAAAATGAAATAGACATAAGGAAGCCTAGTGCAATAAAATAAAAGTTCCGGTTATCATAATGTAAGTAGCACCTGATATTGGAAACACCAAGAGAAGGAAACATTGAAATTCAAGTGGACTTGGAATTATGAAGGCCCGATCAGGGTAACAGTTTTCAAATATAAAGGCAAAATGTCAAAGTTTTGCTTAGTTACGGGAAAAAGTGGGTACATGTCTGCTCTGCACATAACACCAAAATACTGCCAGACATTTCTTCCCAGTGCTAGTGTGCTAAAAAACAATACATTTATGCATGTGAGGCCTTATTTTTTTTTTTTCCTTATAACCGAACAATGTTATTAAAAGTGAAAAGCACAAAAAAAAAAAAAAAAAAAAAAAAAAAAAAAAAAAAAAAAAAAAAGACAAGTTCCTTGGGCCTGGATGCGCAAAACGAGAAGTAAAGCTCAAAACAAGAAGTGAAGCACATGTTTCTTTGAAGTAAAGCGCACAATTTGCAGAATATGAATTTAATACTACATATCCTTACTGAAAAAATATAAACATAATACTATAATAATCGACTTATAATTAAAATAACTAATTTCAACATGCTATATACAATAGTGCCAATATTAATCAAACTGAAAGTTGAGAATCAAAGAACTGGCTACTTTGTGTTTGGATTACTTTGTGAGTTATTGGTTGAAGTCACACTTCATCGCTTTAAGCGACAGACTGATGACTTTTAATAACATTGCCCGTCGAAGTAACTTTTCGTCTGGCCAGTGTTGTCAAAGGAGCGCTTAAAGCGCGATTTAGCCTTAAAGCGAGGTTCAAAACACGTTGAGTGCTTCGCCTCACTTTGCGGGCGCTTCAGCGTCCCATCAAGGCTCCAAGGCATACTTTTCCTTGCCAGTAAGCGTAATCCTGAAAAGGCAACACTGAACGATTGATATTTCACTTTATTATAATGTATTTCAATTTTTTGTCCATATATTTGTTATTCATGCTTATAATTATTAGTTTTTGACTACATATACATATTTTTACTTTTTCTCCAATTGCGCTTTTTTTCATTAAAGCCACGCTTTATTTGCGCTTTGCACTTAAAGCCCCAACCGGCCTTAGAGCTTCTCCGTGCTTTTTGCCTTTGATAACACTGCGTCTGGCTACTTTGTGTTTGGATTACTTTGTGAGTTATTGGTTGAAGTCAAACTTCATCGCTTTCAGCGATAGACTGATGACTTTTAATAACACCGCACCACCCGTCGAATTAACTTTTCGTGAAAAGGTAATAACACACTTTACAATCTCACGACACCCTTTTAATTTCCTTATATCATACACAGTTCCCCTAATACTGTTCTACACTAAACAAAAGTGGTAGATAATAAATACCTTCTTTCCTCTTTCTCAAAGACCAAAAATTTAAAAATTGACAATGCAAGAGGTGGATGTGCGCGCGCGCGTAAATTTCAAGAAAAATGAAATATCATTTTTTTTTTATCTAGTAAACCATCAACATGGCTATTATTGCTTAGGTTTTAACTTAATCAAGAGAGTACGCTTTTTACTAAGGTTAAGGATTTCTAAAATTCGTTATCATCATTAATGAAATAATGAAATAGAACTCCATAAGATCCAAATAAAATAAAATAAAATAAAATAAAAATTTTAAGAAGAAAAAGAAAAAAAACAGATTAGAAGGTTCATTAAAGGTTTTCAAAATCATTTAAATTTAATAGAGAGAAAAGCAGCTTCTGCAGATTTTTCAGTTCTTTTTCCCGGTTGTGTCTGAACCAAAGTGTGTGCACCTCAAGCGATCCACTGGATAGGCTATTCAACAACAAGCACAGGTTTCAAGCTAATTTTGTCCACCAAGATTTGTTGCTGCCAGTCAAACATGGGATCACCAAGTTGTTACTCACGCACTTAACCACTATGCTATCCGCTTTCTTACCAGTACTAGTTGCACTTACCGGTGCTTAGATCATATTCCCCTAAAACTCGTTGGTTGCTTCTTTTTCTGCTTGATTTGATGTTGAATCATAATCTATGTCAGTATGCCTTCTAACTCACAGAGAAGATGAAAGAATGCAACTTCTTATTCTTTTAACAAGAATGAAAGAAAATAATCATGTATCAAAAGCTATCTAATAACATTTCCATCTGATTTCTTTTCATAAAAAATACTTTATTCACAACAACAGCAACAGTTGTAAAATGATATTGTGATTGACTTTGTTTCCCTCCTACTGTAAGGAGTCTATAATATCCAAAAGGAGTATCAAAATGATTTTGATTTTTCAAGTTACACTAGAAAGCCAAAATTTGTAAGCATCAATATCATAAGCAAAGAGTTGCAAACGCTTTTCCTTCAAAACATCTTGACTTCCTTTCCTTCCAAATTATCCACATTATGCATAAACTAATGGTGTCCCCTAATGATTGAGTCATTTCCTTACACTTCTGACTTCTTTTCGGCACTTGTTTCTTTATCCTTTGACTTCTCTAGCTGCTTATGCCTAGTTCACATTGCCAGATATTACCCAGTTTATTACTAAAAAGATTAGCGAATAAACTCCTCCATAACTACAATGATACTTGACAATGTAGAAATAAATGTTACATGTCTTCTACAGCTCTTTCACACAGGTAGCTCAGCTGCTAAAATTGATTCCCCTTTTCTGAAGATTGACATGTGTTCAACAAGCTGTATGCAATGCTGTCCAGGTGAAGCATACAACTTCTGCAGGTGTTTTACTCTTCCACAGTCGATGACCAATGATCTTCCATATCAGCTCTGTTCAGTGCTCGGTAGCAGGATTTAACCATAAAGGTTCTGTCTTTACTTGCTTTAAAGCACAATCTGCCACACCGTGATGAAGGTGCAATCATCCCTTCCAACTAACCAATCAGTTGAGCTATTCTATCAATTACTTGGTCCTGCAAATCCATGCAAAATTCAATTCCACCTACTAGTCTTCTGAATTCATAAACAATAGCTTTTTGGTAAAGCCATACTGTATAAATCAGGCAGAGTATTCTAATGGGGTTTCATCGACCCATGTATCCTTCCATGGTCTGACTTTTCTCCATCGCCTAATATCAGCTTTCGTCAAATTTACACACATGCTTATATGTTTCATACAGATACACCATTTGGTAATTTGATTGGATAAGTGTGCCAAAGGACTTGACATCCCTTATTTAGTTATACATGTTCACCAGTATATCTCCAAAGCCATTTCATTAGCAATATACCTATTCTGCAGTCTTAAGATTTTTCCCAGTTCACCATCTCGTTTTGAGGCAGTCACCGAAGGCCGGGCCATTAAACTAAATGAAACTTTCTGCATTCAGAGTTCCTTTCCCATAGGAAATTGCTACTTATGTTGTTCAATTGTTTTTCAACACTTACTGGCAGAGGAAAGACGGATATTCAATATGTAGGGATGCTGTCAAGAACACTATTCATTAGTGTTACTCTTCCACCTAAACACTTCTCCAATTCCACCCAAACACTCTTCCATCCAATAATAAATACTATTCCTTCCATGTGATCAACCTCCTGTCAAAACCTTTTTCGACAGGGTTTTTTGGTTTTTTATGTTTTTGGTTTTTGAGAAGAGGAACCTTACTTAGTGTAACGGCTAAGTTGCTACCATATTACTATGGCTGTCCAACGGGACGGGACCAAATAAACGGGACGGGACAGGACGACATTTAGCCGGGACGGCGGCAGGATGGGCCTACACAGGACGCGATAAACGGGACGAAACGGTAGGCCCATCCCATCCCGCTAACAAACGAGATGGGCAGGACGGTTCGCGGGCCTTAAGTGTGCCTTCTTTTTTTTTTTTTAAATGTACTTATTTAAGTATTAAGTTTGGCAACGGCATGTTTTTTGACTTATGTAATAAACTTAAAACTTAATAAATTATAAAGAAACTAAGTAAAGTAATAAAACAAAAGACTTGTAATGAAAAGACTTGTGGGAAAAAATGAAGAAGGAAAGGGGTATTTATACTTAAAAATAGGGATACAGTGTAATTTAATAAATTTAGGGGTTAAATTAAAAGTTTGGGGGGTAGGGGTGTTTTTTTTTTTGGGTTGGGTTTGGGGGGGGGTTATGGCCTTTTATAGCCGTTGGGAACGGCTAAATTCGCAAAAAAGATCGTTGCCCAACAGCTCTATTTCAAAAAATAAATAAATAACACGCGGTATAGACATGACAGGCGGGACGGAACGGGATAAATGAGACGAAATGGCAGCCCGTCCCATCCCGTGTACCGTATAATATGGGATAAACGAGACGGGATCGGGAACGGATCCTGTTGGACAGCCTTACATATGACCAAGAAGTCTCAGGTTCGAGGTATGGAAACAACCTCTTGCAGAAATACAGGGTAAGGCTGCGTATAATACACCCCTGTGGTCCGCCCTTCCCCGGACCCCGCACATAGCGAGAACTTAGTGCACCGGGTTGCCCTTTATGTTTTTGGTTTTTCAACCTACTGTCAAACTTCTCCTTGCAATATCAATTTCTTCATATATTTTCCAACTAAGAGGAAGCCCGAGATACACAGTAAGGTGTTCAACTTCGCATCCTAGTCTAGTACCTCTGCCATATTTCAACATTCCAACGTCATTCACATGGAACATGAGACTTTTCTTCAAGTTATGTAAAAACCCAAAACAACCTTAAAATTCAAGAGTACTACTATGAGATATTTCTTGTGTATTTCCTGCCCCATATAACAATATGGTATCATGTGAGACGATAACAATTAACCCTATTATTTCTCCTATTCTTAACATCCTACTAAATCAATCTGTTAGCATAATGAATGAAGAATGGAGACATGGGGTCATCGTGTCTCAGCCCCCTCGTAGGATAGAAAAACCTTCCCAACTTATAATCATGGAAAACCTCACGATAGACATAGAATATGATCCATTTTAGCAATCTCTCCCTAACCCCATATTTACCATTAATTTTAACAAAAATGCCTAATTAATATGATCATACCCTTTCTCAAGATCCAATTTCCACAAGACACCAACTTCTTCTGCGTCAATCTTATATCTAACCACTCGTTGAAAATTAAGGATACATACATAATATGTCTGCCAAAGATGAATACATTTTGTACCTACCAACAAAAAAATAAAGATGAATGCATTTTGTGAGCCTGAGACTAGCCATGCAGTAACATCTTTCAACTTCTTATTCAATATTTGTATATATTGCCAAGACTATCTCTACTCATGATCATAAGTCAGCATATTTCCAGCTAGGCCTTTAGCTTTAAGAATCAGTAAATAGCTCTTCACGTTGAACTGTCCAAATGTGCCTCATCCTCAATCAATAACGGCATCCTCCTTTAGCATGTCTATGTTAATTGTCTCTTACGTTTGTGTTTGTCATTTTTTAAAAGTAATTCTTGTGTTAGTATCACCCACTATAAACTATAAGCGGTTTGCCTTTTGCCTCCATGAGATTTAGTCCGTCTTAATAATCTCATTTTCTTCTGCCAACATTGCATCCTTTTGTGCTATCTTTTTCTGTTAATTCCCTATGTCCTCCAATTTTCGTCAAGACTGTCAATATTACTCTGAAAAGTATTTTTTTCCTTGTGAATAAAGTCGAAAACATTAGCATTCCACTCTTTTAAGTACCTTTTCGATAGTTTCAATTTCCTGTACCAAAAAATTTGGTGAGCCCTCCACCTCATACAATTACCTATTTGTGACTGGTCTTGTAAGTTTTTTATCATGCCCTTTGAGCCACTGGTTCTTAAATGTGAAATTAGACTTATTATTCTATTCACCATACTCTAGCATTATTGGAGCACGGCTCGAGAATAGATTAGGGAGCTCAACTTATACTTTCGAAAGCTCCATCTTGTCCATCAACAAAAAGCTAGTCTATCCTTGAGACAACACCTCCATTTTGTCCCTTGAACCAAGTGTATCTTTCATTTTCCAAAGGCAAATCTATCAGCTTCAAGTCTTGTACGAAGCTGTAAAATACAGCATTAAGCCGGACAATCTCCATCGTCCCTTTCTATCGTCAGTGAATCTGGTGACATTAAAGTCACCTCCTACTACCCAAGGCCATGTTCTATCTGATTTGACAGTTTAGTTTCATTTTTTCTAGATTTTGTGGATCCTTTATTTTTATTTTTTTGATGAAATAAGTTGAATTTCATAACAAGAAGCATCCAGGGGATGCAAAGGTGACAAAAAAAGGGAAATATCAGCCCAATGACAAACAAACTATTGTAAGACTAAGGCGCTGATAAATTCCAAATAAGAGTCAAGGTTATATACAGGTCTAAAATTAACCCAACTAAAAAGATTAACTAAACATTTGGCCTGGAGTGCATGGTTGGCAGTTGAAATGCCATCAAAACATCTTTGATTCCTTTCTATCCGTATGCACCACAAAATACAAGCAGGAACCATAGACCATATCCTTTTGATGGATGTCCCAACTCTCCAGGCATTCAAACTCAAGAAAGCCTCCCTGATATTTCATAGCATAGTCCAGTGCAGTCCAAAAAGTGACAGAAACATGTTCCATATACTTGTTGCAACTGGGCAATGAAGAAACAGGTGATTAATTGTCTCTGGGTTGCAAAGGCGCGTGTAGCATCTGTTAGGTAGTTGAAAACTCCTCCTGATGAGATTTTCCTGAGTTAAGCATGCTTCCTTTAAAGTGATCCAGCTGAAACATGTGACTTTTGGTGGTAATTTTGCTCTCCAGACAAGCTTCCAAGGCCATTGATCAATTAAGTCTTTGTTGGAGCTTAACTAAAGATAACTTGTTTTCACAGAATAAGTGCCCTTCCCTGCTATTGCCCCACTTGAGTTTGTCTCTGCTCTGGGTGTTGAAAGAGTTGTTCCGAAGGCTTTCAAGAAGTGCAAATAGGTCTTCAATCTCCCAGTCATTTAGGTCTTTTCTCTGGTTCAGTCTCCATGTGTTGTCCTCCCTGTTTTGAGCAATAATAGAATCTGGGTTGGTGGCAACTAGGAATAGTCTTGGAAAGGCCTGCTTTAGAGTAGTGTGTCCCAGCCATTAGAATTAAATGAGTGCCCCATTTCCCCCCTAGAGAGATGTGTTGCAAGAGAAGTCATCCCATAGTCTCCTGATACCCTTCCATAACCCAGTACCTTAAGGTGTTCTGACAGCATTGGTAAACCAGTGACTACCTCCTTCCAAAGGCCAGCATCTTCTTGGTTATACCTCCAGTGCCATTTCATTAACATGCTCTTATTGTGAAGTGCTAGGTCTTTGACCCCAAGACCTCCAAGTGTTTTAGGAAGTGTGACTTTGGCCCATTTGACTAGGTGGAACTTGTGGCTGGAGCTATTACATTCCCATAGGAAAGATCTCCTAATCTTGTCGAGTTGTTTCTGCACTTTGACTGGAATTGGAAAGAGGAACATGAAATAGGTAGGTATGCTATCCAAAACACTATTGATTAGTGTTACTCTGCCGCTTAGAAATAGGTACTGTTGCTGCCAAGAAGCCAACCTTTTCTCAAACTTTTCAACAGCTGCATTCCATATTTCAATTGATCTCTCACTGGCACCCAAAGGAAGAACAAGGTATGAGGTAGGGAAGGAACCAATGTTGCACTACATAATATCTACCAACTCTTCCAACTCAGGAACCACATTAACAGGGTAAATAATGCTTTTAGACATGTTAATGTGGAGACCTGACATGGCTTTAAAAAGCGTAAGAGTGAGGTTAAGGAATTGAACTTGAGATTTTCCTGCCCCACGAAAAATAAGATTGTCGTCCAATCCTGAGTCGCTACCCACATCAAAAGCTTGTAACCATTGCATTTGCTTGGCCTTTTCCAGCATTCTACTAAGCCCCTCCATGGCTAAGATGAATAGAAAGAGAGATAGGGGGTCTCCTTGCCTGATCCCTCTTTTAGGAGAGAAGAAGCCTACAGGGCTTCCGTTAACGAGCACAGAGTACTTCACTATGGTGAAGCTATATCTGATCCATTTGATCCATTTATCTCCAAATCTCATTTGCCTTAGGATTGAGATTAGATAATGTCAATTTAGTTTGTCAAAAGCCTTCTCAATATCCAGCTTGAATAGAAGACCAGGTTTACCACTTTTTTGTCTCAAATCTACAGGGCTTCTGTTAACGAGCACAGAGTACTTCACTATGGTGAAGCTATATCTGATCCTTTTGATCCATTTATCTCCAAATCTCATTTGCCTTAGGATTGAGATTAGATATTGTCAATTTAGTTTGTCAAAAGCCTTCTCAATATCCAGCTTGAATAGAAGACCAGGTTCACCACTTTTTTGTCTCAAATCTAGCACTTCATTAGCAATGAGGGCAGCATCAGTAATTTGCCTACCTTTATATATGCATTTTGGTACCCCGAGACCAGCCTCCAATCACCTTTTTTAGCCTAGCAGTTAGGACCTTTGCCATTAGACACTACCAATGAGACTGACGGGCCTAAAATCTTTGAGTTCAATTGCCCCTTTCCTTTAAGGAATAAGAGCAATAAAAGAGGCATTGAATGATTTAACCATGTGACAATTATTGTGAAAGTGGTTGAAGGTTCCCATGAGATCATGTTTTATAATGTCCCAACACTTTTGAAAAAAAATCATTGTAAAACCATCGGGTCCAGGGCTCTTGTCCGGGGCACAAGAATTGATAGCATTCCACACTTCATCTTCCTCAAAAACATGTTCAAGACTATCCTTTTCCTCTGCATTTAGGCTTCCAAGACCGTCAAATGTTGCACCAGGTCTCCATTTTTCATTCTCTGAGTACAGTTCTTGATAAGTTTCACCTGCGCTTTATCTTAAAGGATATCCTCTCCCACCTACAGTCTATCAATGCAATTGTATCTCCTATGGGGGTTAGCTATCCTTTGAAAGTATTTAGTGTTTCTGTCACCCTCTTTCAACCATAAACATCTTGATTTTTGCCTCCATGATGTTTCTTCTGATTTAGCTAACTGTTGTATCTCCATTTTTAATTGCAGGATCTTACTCTTTTTAGCTTGAGTCTGCACCCTTCCTTCAGTTGCTTGCTCCAGGATCAGAAGTTCTTCCAAAGCTTTATTTGTTCTGGTGTTGATTCTGCCAGAAGACTTCCCTGTTCCATATGACTAGGTCTCTTTTTAAAAATTTTAGCTTTAGAGGGAGAAAAGAATCAGGAGAACCATTTATCATATAGCCTTGCCACCATTGTTTTACCATGTCAGTAAACCCTCCTTGGTGTAACCATATATTTTCAAATTTGAAATAAGAGGGTTCAGTAGACCAGTCACCACTTTCTAACACAATTGATCTGTGATCAGAAACAACCACAGAGAGGGCTAATTGCTTTACATAGCCAAAAAGGTCATTCCATTCTGAGGATATCAAGAACCTATCTATTCTGGAGGCCTGTAAAGAGTTTTCCCCCCTCCCTGCAATGAAAGATCAACTAGGCCCATGTCTTGAATAAAGTCAGAGAAGCTTTTCATGGCCCTTGATCTTCTAATACAATTGAATCTTTCACTCTCGAATCTACAAACATTAAAGCCCCCCCCCCCCCAATCCAGCTTTCATCCCAGAGCTCTCTTACTGCAGCTAATTCATTCCAGAAATCCACCCTCCCGATTAGAGTGAGGCCCATAAACTCCAGTAAAACAAAGTCTAATGTCTACCTGAATTCCTTCTAGCATAGCCGAGATAGAATGTTTCCCTTGCTTTGAATCAATGCAATTCCAAAGTCTTCTATCCCATAAGATAATTATACCTCCTTTAGTGCCGTTGGCTTTCAACTCCACCCATTCTACCCATCTAGAGCCCCATAATTCTCTAGCTATAGCCACGGAAAAGTGTTCAGTCTTTGTTTCCTGAAGGCAAAGAATGTCAGGCCTCCATTTTTGTATTTTTGTATAAGTGACTGAATGGTATTTCTTTTGCTCATATCATTGAGCCCCCTAATATTCCAATTGATAAGCTTGACTTTCATTCAGAGAATGCCTTTGGTACCTGCCCCTATTTGAACCTCCACCTTTGTCATAGTTCACAGTACATACCAGTTTCTGAGCTTCACTTTTACCCTTCTTTGATTTTCTGTCCCCACTTCTATTCCCCTTTGTTGTTGGAGTTGAGATCGTCTTTTTTCCTTCATTCTTAGAAATCATATCAAATATCTCACGCTCGAAGCTTGCCGAATTAACCCCGAAAGCCTTGCATGCCTTGGCCATGACTATCTGCTGGAGTATGAACCGTTTGTTTCCCATGGGAAGTGTCGCCATGCTAGTGTAGGAATAGGTTGTCACTGCCAGAAGGAGAGGAAAGGTCGGAGAAGGCAGTGTCGGAAGCATTTGCCATCATTAATTCCCGTTGCAATGATGGAAGTTTGAGAAGAGATAGAGATTGCATGTGGTCTGCTTCATCGTCGGCTTCATCTTCTCCAACGCCTGAAGCTGCATGTTCAGAATCAGGCACATGGCCATCGAAGAGGACGGCTTGGGATTAATAACTTCGTATGTCTCTCTCCAACAGCTTTTACTGGCCATTAATACAATGGGCTGGCCCAGTTGCTCTCCATTCCTGCCTTTGCATCCCTTTTGAAGAGTCACTAAACCCTTTTCCCTTCTTTCTTTTAGCATAATAAGTTTGGTCCAAAGACAGAGTAGGTTTGGGCCCTTAGCCTTATGTTGAGGCACTAACTTAACATTAGTAGGCCCAACCCGAATATCCTTTTGAATTTTAAAATATGAGGACACATGAGGCGTGAGGTTCGATGTGGATGCTTCTTTAGACCAATGGTCACAGGACCGATGGTCACTGGACCAAAGGTCAATCTTCTTCTTCATCTTTCCATCTTCAGCGCCGGCTTCATCGGCGTGTTTAACAAGGGTGTCAGTGATGATAGAGATTTTGAAAGCCCATTCCCCTACAACCAAATCGATTTTGTTTGGAATCTCGTGTGCACAATTCTTAACACATATGCGAGGCCATAACAGATGATTTCTCTTCTTCGTATCCTCATCTGCACCAATATAGCCACCACACTTGTAACCAATGTGCTTCAGAGTGCTTTCCGGCCATGCATGTAAAGGAATACCGAAAGCCCTAATCCATCAGTGCTCTATTTTTGCCATTGTAGCTTTAGTTACGGTAGCCGGAGACCACCAATCAAGAGTGAGTCTTCGCCCATTCCAAAATCAATCACCAATTTTAACTCTCTCTGCTTCTTGTCTAGATGGGAACTGGAAAAGAAAATAGTTGGGCAAAAGTGGTGTGACTATCAACTCCGTTGTCATCCTCCATCTCTTCAGGAACCAAGGTTTAATGATCTCTGCACTAGGGCTTGAGCAGAAGGGGTCGCTAAAGAAGCCCACAAGGCAGCAGGAGAGGTATTTGTTGAGCTTCAAATCGGTTTCCTCTGACGAGACCTAAACTTTAGCCACTATTTTTGGCCATTTTTTAGTGCTCGCTGCTTCAATGTACGAGAAATCAGGAGTGGTGAATTTTTGGAGGTTTGGACTGGATGGCTTGCGCAAGAACCTGAGAATTTTGTTGGCGATTTCGCACCAGCCCACGTTGTAATCAACCTCCGGGATAAAATTGTCGATTTTCTATTTCCCGGCCATTTTTCTATTCTGATGAAGCGCCCATGAATATTGTAGCTCTGTAGACTCTATGCAAAAGATCTTGTTGCTTCCTCCCCATCTTCTGTAAATATCTCCCTGACCCCTTGATGCCTGCTTCAAGTTATGACAGATCCATCTCAAATTACTTTCATCAATTTTTAACTTGCTGGTGAAACGCCTATTGTGTTCAATAAAAAGAAACCACCTGCTTTAACCCTCACTAATGCAGTGATTTCAAAGAATTTGTCTTCAAAGGTAAAAAAAGACCTTTTCTCCCATAATAAATTGGCTAACACCGCTAAGAGGTCTCGCCGGTGAGAGTGACAGATCGGAGAGAGAAAGGTTAGGTGCACGTTTCCCAAGTCAGAGAGAAAAAGTAGAGAGAACATTTTTTGATTTACAGAGAACAATATCTTCAATATAATTAGTTCTGGTAGTTTCATCTTCTAATCAAAATTGATATGAGAGAAGAAAAGGCAACTACTTCAGGACCAGTATGTTCATTGATAGCAAATGCATATTTGCTCCCTTTGATAGAGGTCGACAAGTTCCAACTCTTCAACCAAATCAAAAAATTATGAAGTGAGTGACCTTTCCTTTGAGATTCTTTCTTTAGGAAAACTAGTAACATTAAAGTTGTCACAAATTGCTCACGGTCCACACCAAACAACTCTTATAGTTGCTAGCTCGAATCATAAATCCTCTTTGCTCATTTTAACTTGGGCCATTACGCCTTAGAGGTTCCAACTATAGTTCTTTTTCTATAAGAATTGCATAGAAGCGAGAAAGGAGCATAAGAAACTAATTTAGACATACTTAGGTTTCAACTCTCCATTGACCCGCAGCATCCTCCGACATAATCTATGTTCTTCCATTCCCTATTTTGATTCAACACTTTTTCTTTCCCATTCATATCAAAAACATCATCTGTTAACATGTATCTTCCCTTCATCCTTGTCTGGATTTAATATCTTTTTTTTGTTGAGTTGTCTAATGTGCCATTTGTTTTTACTAAGATTACAACATTTGAATCTGAATATTAAGATGTGCATTGAGATTAAGACATCTGAATTTGAATACACATCTGAATATTGAGATGTTGTATTGACATCTGAAAGTTAAATAATTAAGACTGTTTGTTTTCTCAACACTTGAATATAGAAAATTTGTTTTTATTTAAAAATTATAAATAAAAAATTCAAAGAAAATACTAATCTAATACTCTTTCAACAAAATATTTTTTTAAAATAATTATATGGTGGTTGGTGATGGTGATTGCTAAAGGTGGTGGTTATGGGTGCCGAGGGCCGACAAAGGATGGTGGTTGGTAGTGGCATAGCTATGGTAGTGGTGACCATCTTCTTCATCCCTCAAGACCATTGGCTAACCAACCTTCTCAAATAGTCATAGAATAGACTGAAAAGGCAACCACAGCAACCACCATTTCACCTCTCTACTACCATCTTCTCCATAAGAAACTCACCACACGCTCTGGAAAAAAACTCACTTTTCTGGCGTAGAAAAGCCAAGCTCATCATTGAAATTTGTTGTCAAATTGATAGGGGAATCTTCCATCAGAGAAGGACGGCCAGACTCATCGTAAGAAACCTCCAGGATCCAAAAGATAGCCTAACTTCGACTGACTCACCCGAATCTGTCGTCAAGTTTACTACCTCCATTATTGGTTTGGGGTTTTTTATAGAAGAATTTTAGGAAAAGAAAGATTTTGATGTGGTTAAGGGAAAAAAAGATGAAGAAGACAGGGAGGAGAAGGAGGAAAAAGAGGAGAATGAGAAGACAAGGGGGAAGGAGGGGGAAGAATTGTCAGATTTTGGGAAGCTTGGAAGAAGAAAAAAAAGGAGGAGGGAGTCGAGGGTTTTCTACTTTTTCTTTTTTAAAGAAAAATTAAGCATGTTTTACTTTTCCTTTTCTTCAAATTACATGTGTTATTCGACAATTCGTGTGTTTGACTAGTCAATGGCAAATATATTTAGAACTCCTATGTCTACGAGACACTTCTGTTGAGAAGAGATGTCTATAGTTTCATTGGCAAAGTTAAAGTGTGTATTTAGCGGTTGGTGTCAAAATGTACTTGGCCTTCAAAGAATTATCTCCACACCTCGGCTAGCTCCTATTTTGGGCTTTATAGCCTAAACCATACCTTTAAAATATTTTCCAAGCTCGCCATTTACAGGGACCTCTTCAAAGACCAAATGACAAAAGTTCCCTTCCAATGCGTCCCTTGCAAAGTTTGAATTTGACCTGTTGCAACATGTCTCAAAGGACCCGTTACAGCTCTCACATGAAAGGTTTGTTTTACAAGATAACACCATTACATATCCACCACCAAAATTTCGACAACCTGACCTGACTTCGCGTTATCCCCTTGATTTTGCATCGCAATTGCACACCCTTTCTCCGCTCCTACTTCCAAGGCCATGTCACTAATAAAAATGCATTTTGGGGTCTGAACTTGGGAATTACGAACCTCAATAAAAACCTATTTCATGTAATTCATTAAGCTTTCTCCAAGATCAAGCTCCATAAATTCTCCACATTGTTCCCCTATTGCTTCGAAGATATTATCTGCTGAACAAAAAAGTTATTTAGTCGAATCTGATAACCTTACTTCACCACAATAGTATCCTTGTGCATGAGAGAAGGTAATAAGCTTTGTAGTAGCACTTCTTGTCCTTCATACAGCCAAGCTCCCACCTTCGCTCTATCAGCTTCTGTTGTCGCGTGAAATCCAGTTAGGGGTTTATCTCCAACAAATTCAGATACATTATAGTCCATTGATAACTTATTGTTCTTCTTAGTGATAGTTTGAATTCATTGCTATTCAGTTAGTGACACTTTGACTCTACAACCTCAGCCACTAGCCATCTCGTCATAAATTCTTTGCATGCTTTTACTGCCACCCACCTAACCTAATGTGGTCATCTTCAATGTGTGAGTTGACAGCGATATCAGTCATTGCCGTGGTAGATTTTGCCACTTCTAAGTAGGTGTTCTTAATTACCTCATTTGGCCTTTTAACGAGGTTCTCACCTTTTTCCACAAAACTCTAGATGTTCACTACAAGACCAATCCAACTTGAGTCCTGCAATTCTGGAACAATGATATGATTTTTCCTCTTCCCATGCATCGAAATAATCTGTATATATCAACTTTACATAATAAACTTTTGGTTACTGTGCGGTTGCTCCTTCTTCCGCCACTTCCTACAAATATCTCCAGCTCCTTCCGAGGCTAGTTTCATCACCTATAACATAGCCACAGAAGTAGGCTCAGACTGGCGTACATACGGAACATGAAGTTTCTCTTCCTTAGCCACAGAAGTAGGCTCAAACTGGCGTATATACGGAACATGAAGTTTCTCTTCAACCCGATCCATTTGTATGTACCAACACTGGATCCAATCTGTCTCCTCCAAGTCGAAGGATTTCCTTCCGATAGTCAACAGGTAGCTTCTGCAAATTGGAAAAGAGTTGGAGCCTTCAATTTATGTTTCTCGTCATCATAAGCTACGGTTAAGTTACTCCGCAAATCAAAAGCCTAACACCCACCAGTTGATGTTGCTACCCTGCCCAGAGTACAAAAGGAAAGATGTGATTAGAGATAAAAGGTTTGTTATTGCTGGAAAAGTTGATTGGAGAACAGTTTTTGGGTGAGCCATGGTCTTCCGGCTCGTTTTCCAACAAATAGAAAAGTCCAACTCTTGAGCTTTGTCGATGAAACTCTTCCTTCTCTCAATGTGTTCAACCCAATGAGAAGTACTCAATGAATTTTCCTTTAATTCAAATAATACTCCTCTGCGAATGTTTTCTTTCCGTCTTGAATTGCAAAAGTCTGTAAATTTGATCTGTATTCTCATTTTCCTAGACTAGGCTAAAGTTACTCTGTAAAATCTCTAACCTTGCCCAAACACAAGACAGAAATGCTAACAATCAGACAGTAGAGTTAATTTTCACAGAGGGGGAACGATAAAAGTTTCTCCCAAGAAACATCTTATATGATGTGCACGTCCGACAATACAAAAGCACCTAATTTGTGACAACTCGAAAATAACATCCGGCTTTCGATAAAATCCAAGTCAAATTTTCTGCTTCTACATTGAACAGAAAATAATTGAATCGGGGAAAATGAAGTGATTTGTCAAAAGTTTCATTGTGCTAACAGAATACAAAGACGGTACCTTTCGTTGCGATTAAGGCGAGCACCGAAATAGAAAGCGACAGAGAGAAGCCACGAATCGGTGTGCATAGCAACCAATGACAACCAGTCCCTCCGCTCCATTCCATCCCTTGCAAAATTGATACCTAACACCGGCTCCGGTAACTCTGGCGGAACTTCCTCCGCTGGCACTGCAACTTCCCAAGTCTCATTTGAATGTCCATACAAACACAAATTGTCTCTCTCTGGATCGCAGTGTGAGAAAAATTCCTCCACATCTGAGAATTGCAAGCAAAACAACAGAATCAGTCTTTTTGATAAGTGAAAAAAGAGAGAACCAATTTAACAAAGCATAAGAAAAAGGGACAAATTGAAGTACCGGCAGTGAGGGCACGGAGGACGGCGGCGTGACGGGAGGAGAAATCTTTGAAGATCTCTTCGACGGTGCGAGGGCTATGGGAGGAAGAGTTGGAAGCCATGGGCTTAGTTAGTCAATTACAAGTCACAGCTATTTCTGAGATTTCAGTATTTTTATGGTTATGGTTGTAATTATGTGGAGAAAGAGGATGAGAAATGCGTAGGAACGGAGTTGACATAAGCCAACGGAGATTCAGGGCTATGGAAAATCTGCAGACTCGGTAGAGAAATTGGGATGCACCCGGGTCCCGGGGCTTTGTATAATCCGAATCTTGGATTTTGGAATCAAGTTAAAATTCAGGAATATTTTACATTTTGAGGTTTTGACTTAGGAAAAATAGCTAGATAACCCCTTAAACTTAGAAGTATTTGTCAATTAGACACTTTAACTTAATAATGATCAAATAGACACCTCAACTCAATAGAAATGCCTTAAATGCACGGATCAGCAAAATCAAGTGCGAGAAAATTACATGTTGATGATGTGTCAAAGAACGAATAAAATAAAGAGACACATTTCATTGGAAGAAAAATATTTCCTACTTTCTATTCTATCGATTTACTATTTATTTGGATGTTTATCTTGATACATTGATTTGATTGATTGAATTTCTCATCTTCTTTACAAGTTGAGAAGACAACTCTAAGCAATTTTTAAAGATTATTTTGTTGTTCCATGGTTTATTTTTCGGAATGATGGTGGACACAATAGTTTATTTATGTTTAGTTTGAAAGTTTCAACTTCTGTATATAAAGAGAAGTTAGCGGTTACGCCGGCTAAGACTGCAATGCTTGAACGCCTATATGTAGAACTTAGGCAAAGGCGGCTAACACATGACTATCATACGGCTAAAATAACTTATAACATAACCTCCTTATAACATTAAGAACCTAAAGTATCACCCCAAAAGTACATGTTATAACATTCTCAACCTGTCGACTTCAACAAAACTTATTTTCTTCAATTCGTTTAGCTTCTAAGCCTTCCAACCATCTTGGTATTTGTTATTCATGATCTTAAACATTTATAACCTCGACAGTAACATGATTAACTTACTTCAGGTACTTTCAAAGATGATCTCATTTCTAAGCTTACATCAATTGACTTGCGACGTACTCTTACGTATGAAAATATGGGGTGTAATCGCAGGAATAAAAAGATGTACAGTCTAGCCAAGGTGAGAGAAATTAAGGTCCGTGACCTGGACCAAGTAAAGTGCATCAAATACGAGGATGGAAGAGCTTTTTTGGGTGAGACTCATATTCGACGGCGATGGCAGACTTATTACTTTTAAACGAAGAAGGGGATATGAACATTGTGATGGATGACTTGGAACACTCTGAAAGCCGTCGAGACTTTAGGTATTGTAGGTGTATAAAAGTGGAAGAGGTAGAGGGGGCTATGCGTAAGATGAGAAGGGAAAGAGCGACCGGACCAGACGAAATCCCGATCGAATTAAGAATGCGGGCAAGGCAGGCTTGGAGTGGCTCACTGAGTTATTTAATGTCATTTAAGGATGAAGAAGATGCCCGAAGAATGGAGGTGGAGTACGATGTTCCCTGTATACAAGAACAACGATGATATCTAAACTTATAACAAATATTGGGGTATCAAGTTATTAATCCATACTATGAAGGTCTGGGAGAGGATGGTGGAGCTGTTGTTGAGGATAAGTGTGTTTATCTCCCAAAACCAGTTTGGATTTATGTCGGAACATTCAATTAGGGAAGCTATTCATCTTGTTAGGAGATTGATGGAGAATTATAGGGAGAGGAAGAGGGATTTGCATAAGGTATTCTTCGCCTTAGAGAAGGCTTACGATAAAGTCTCGAGGGAGGTTCTGTGGAGATGTTTGGAGGCTAGAGGTGTCCCTGTGTCATACATTAGGGCTATTAAGGACATATATAATAGTGCTAAAACTCGGATGAGGATAGTGAAAGGGAACTCAGAAGACTTTCCAGTTGTGATAGAATTGCATTAGGGGTCAGCTCTCAGCCTATTTTTATTTGCCCTGGCGATCGACACACTGACGCACCACATTCAAGGAGAGGTGTCGTGGTGCATGTTATTTGCAGATGACATTGTACTAATTTATGAGACAAGAGGTGGTATTAACGCGAGGTTATAGGTTTGGAGGCAGTCCTTGGAGTTTTAAGGTTTCAAGTTGAGTAGGACCAAGACAAAATACCTGGAGTGCAAGTTCAATGGAGCGACTCAGGAAGTGGACAAAGACGTGAGGCTTGATTCACAAGTCATCCCTATGAGGGATAGTTTCAAGTATTCTAGGTCAATTATACAAGGGAGTGAAAAGATTGACGAGTATGTCACACATATTATTAGGGCGGGGTGGATAAAATGGAGGCTCGCTTCCGGTGTTTTGTGTTATAAGAATATGCCACTAAAACTTAAAGATAAGCGGTGGTCAGACCGACTATGTTGTAAGGGCTGAGTGTTGGCCAGCAAAGAACTCCCATGTCTAGAAGATGAAGATATCAGAAATGAGAATGTTGAGAAGGATGTGTGGACATATCAGGTTGGATAGAATTAGGAATGAAATTATCCGAGACAAGGTGGGTGTGGCCACTGTGGGGGACAAAATGTGGGAAGTGAGACTTAGATAGTTATAGCATGTAAAAAGGAGAGAACGGATTCCCAACAAGAAGATGTGAGAAGTTGGTCTTGGAGGGCCTAAGGAGAGATAGAGGTAGGCCGAAGAAGTATTGAGGAGAGGTGATTAGGCAAGACATTGCAATTCTCCAACTTACCGAGGACTTGACCCTGGATAGGAAGGTGTGGAGATCGAGAATTAAGGTAGTAGGTTAGATAGTCAAGCATTGTCCTTGATCGTTCAGTATTTTTAATGCATCAATCAGTGTTAGTCTTGTATTTTCTTATTATTAGATTTCTGTTATTGCTTATTATTTATTTTTCTATGGTTTTCTGTTTGGTTTTATGGCGTTGTTGCTTGTTGTTACTCCTTCCTTTCTATCTTTCCTGAGCCGAGCGTCTTCCGGAAATGTGATGACCCGATTGGTCATTTATAGTTTACCTTTCATTTTTGTGTTCCAAGATCTCGAATAGCTCCGTTTAGACTTCCTCATTTTTTGTGCACAGTCTGTACCCTTTTCCGGAAAGTTTTATGAGAAAATTAATGAAAACGTGAAATCATGCCTTAAAAACTCATTTGAGTTGACTACGGTCAACATCTTATGTAAACAGAACCGAATCAGTGTTTTGACGGTCCCGCTAGGTCTGTATCGTGATTTAGGACTTAGGCGTATGCCCGAAACTGAATTCGGAAGTCCCTAGCTTGATCTAGCGTAATTTGTTGAAAACTAGAAATTTAAAGGTTTAAAGAATTCATATGACTGATCAGTTTATACATTGTACTGTGGAAGATACTAGCACTAAGTTCAAAGCACAACTTAGTGTAATATATGCCCAAAATGATTTACAGAAGAGAGAGAGACTACGGAGAGACCTGAGGCAGATAGTAGTACCAAGTCAGGAGGCATGGCTGTTGAGTGGAGACTTTAACAATGTGTTATGTTCTGATGACAGGATTGGTTCTCCTGTAACTACTGCTGAAGTGCAAGGATTTAAAGGAATGATTGATGATACGCAACTTACCCCCCTCAGAGCTAAGGGATGGCACTATACTTGGACAAATAAGCAAGGTACAGGGAATAGAGTATATAGTAAAATTGATTGGGCATTGGGGAATTATCAATGGCTACAACAATTTGGACATGTGGAAGCAGATTATATGAATCCATCTGTGTCTGATCACTCACCTATCTTCATAAAATGTGGGAGCCAGAAACTACTACATCCTAAGCCATTTAGATTATATACAAATGTTATGGATCATCCGAAGTTCCAGAATGTAATTCAGCAGGTATGGGGACATAATTATGAAGGATCACCTATGCAACAAGTCTGGGCTAAGTTGAAGAACATGGAGGAGAAACTAAATGAGATAAATGCTTATATAGCTTAATCTAAGCAAAAGCTTAATCAGGCAAGGGAGAGATTGGATATTGTGCAAAGCCAGATGAGACAGAATCCTTTAGCATTGTCACTTATAAATGAAGAGAAAGATGCATTAGAAGACATTGAGAAGTGGAGTACTGTAGAGGAGCAAATATTGAGGCAGAAATCAAAAGCATGTTGGATAGAATGTGGAGATGCAAACACAAAATATTTTCATGCACAGTGGAAGATTAGATGCAGTCAAAACAATATAAATACTATCTACACAGACACTGGGGTGAAGCTAACAGAAGCAAAAGTTGTGGAACAGGAATTCATTGCAGTGTTCCAGTCATTAATGGGAGAGAGTGCAGGAGAATTACCTAGTGCAAATACAGCTGTTATCAGAGAAGGGCCTTGTTTAACAGTGGAACAGCAGAGAACATTGATACAAAATGTAATTGAAGATGAGATTTTTGAAGCAGTCAAAGAGATGCCTAGAGACAAAGCACTTGGGGTCGATGGGTTTCCTGTGGAATTCTTTAAAAGGAACTGGGAAATAGTAAAGGAAGATATATTTGTTGCTGTGAAGGATTTCTTCAACACAAACAGGCTGGCCAATATGATAAACACTACAGCTATTACTTTAGTTCCCAAAGTAAAAGCTCCAAAAACAGTAAAGGACTACAGAACAATTGCTTGCTGCACAACAATATATAAGATCATCTCTAAGGTCATCACAAGAAGGATTAAATAAGTACTTGATGGACTGATTGATCAATCACAATCAGCCTTTATTGCAGGAAGGAGTATAGTAGACAATATACTGCTCAGTCACGAACTGTTTAAAGGATATGCCAGGAAAGGAGTATCTCCAAGATGTGTGATGAAAGTTGATCTAAGGAAATTTTATGACACTTTGGAATGGAATTTTCTAAAACAAGTACTGAAGGATCTTGGATTTCCCTTTAAGTTCGTGTAGTGGATCATGACCTGTGTAACTATAGTGTCATATTCATTGGTGATGAATGATGGCTTAACAAAACCTTTTAAAGGAAAGAGAGGAATAAGACAAGGAGATCCTATGTCTCCCTACTTATTTGTCATTGCTATGGAGTATCTAAGTAGAGAATTGAGACAGCTACAGAAGAATGGAAACTTCAATTTCCATCCGAAGTGTAGGAAACTGAATAGCACCCATGTGTGCTTTGCTGATGACTTACTGATGTACTGTAAAGCAGATATAGAGTCCATCCAGATACTGCACAAACCATTCTGCAAATTTTCAAAGGCTTCAAGGCTGCAGGCAAATATAAGCAAGAGTGTTATATATATGGCTGGTATTGAACAGAGGAACAAAGAAGAAATCCTACAAACATTGGGATTTACTGAAGGAAAGCTGCCTTTCAAATATTTAGGAGTACCTTTGGACTCGAAGAAGCTTAATATCAACCAGTACTTGCCACTGGTGGAGAAGATAACAGCAAAGGTTACATGTTGGTCAGCAAGCCTATTGTCCTATGCAGGAAGATGTCAACTAATAAAGACAATGTTGTTTGGTATTCAAACCTACTAGGCACAAGTGTTCATAATGCCAAAAAAGGTGTTGAAACTGATAGAGAGTATCTGTAGGACATTTCTTATGGACAGACAATGTAACTGTCTCAAAGAAAGCTTTAATATCCTGGGAGAGTGTGTGTAAACTAGTAGTTGCAGGGGGACTAAACATACTGGATGTCAAGACATGGAATAAAGCAGCAATTACCAAACACTTATGGGATTTAAACAGGAAGAAGGATTGTCTATGGATTAGATGGGTGCATATATTTTATATAAAAAAGAATGATCTGGAGACCATGCCAATTCCTAAGAAAGCAGCTTGGGTTATAAGGAAGATAATTGATAGCAGGGAGGGGGTAATGCAGCAGCAACAATTACAAGGAACTATGCAAGAAAGATTACATAGCCTGTGCAAAAATAAGAAGTTTCAAATCAAAAAGCTATACCTGAAGATGATTCCAGAATATTGCAAAGTCGAGTGGAGAGGATTGATGATGCAGTCAAGTGTACATCCGAGATATAAATTCATTCTATGTCTTTCAATATAGAAGAGGCTAGCAACAGTTGATAGACTAATGAAGTTTGGCATTTCTGTGCCAAGTGACTGTATATTCTGCAGGCAGAACATGGAAACTTTCAGCCACTTATTCTTTGAATATGATAAAACAAAGAACTTATGGGCTAAGGTGTGTCTATGGCTGGGGTATAATCGAAACATAGGTGATTGGGAAGATGAAGTGAAATGGATAAGCAAATTGGCAAAGAGCATAATAGGAATAAGTGTTATTACATGTTGTGTCTTTGCAATGGTAGTAGCACTGATCTAGAGAGAAAGGAATCGAGGAAGATTTGAGGATAGCAAATATGATGAGCAACAAATATGCAAAGAAATAGTACTGCATCTACATGTACGAGGGCAGCATAACAAAGAAATGGAAAGATGCATTGAGCAAGCTAGATTGGATTCAATGAAGTATATAGATAGGACTAGGAAGTCAATGTATTGATTGTATATATAGATACTTTCTTAGTCCTTGTCATAGTATGAATGATATATAGAGGTAGTAGTGAGTCAAAACTACTACTAGGACTCAATTGTAACAGTTTTGAGTATCAAATAAAACATAATTTTAACTAAAAAAAAAAGAATTCATAAGTTTGACTGTATGTTGACTTTGTTGCTACCGGGTTTGGATTACGGTTCCTGAATTAGGTATAGGATTTTTTTAGTATATATAACTTGTCTGCAAATTTTGGTGCAAAACGGAATTGATTTGACGTGATTCGGACGTCCGATTGAAAAATTAAAAGTTCTCAAGTTTCTTTGAAAATTTTCTTTTTTTGGTGTCTGATTCATGGTTCTAGATGTTATTTTGATGTTTTGATCATGCGAGCGAGTTTGTATGATGTTATTGCACTTGTGTGCATATTTGGTTTGTATCCCGATGGGCTCAGGTGAGTTTCAGATAGGCTACAGAGTGATTTTGGACATAGAAGAAAAGTTGATGCATTTTGTTTCTGGTGTTATCTGCTTTTGTGAGGAATGATTCGCATTTTCAAGCATGGGCTGGGTTGGGAACAGTTCGCATTTGCGAGAAATTCTTTGCATTTGCGGACTCTTTATCTTTGCAATTGTGAAGGTTTTGGTCGCAATTGCAACCACTGACTGACTTCGTACTGCTTCATTTTTGCGAAGTATTGGCCGCATTTGTCATGGACCTGGGTTCACATTTGCCACCAAAAGTGTCGTATTTGCGACGACTGACCTTCTGATAAGGGTTCACATTTGCGACCTTATTTTCGCATTTGCGATGTTCACAATTGCGAACAAGATATCGCAATTGCGACATCCGTAGCTAGGTAAAAAAGGGGGAAAACGGGATTTAGCTCATTTCTTTCAAACTCTCAACCCTAAACACCCTAAGGGCATTTTTCCAAGAGATTTGCTTCCTAAATTCATTGGTAAGTAACTTTAATCTATTTATTTTCAGTACCCATTACTTTCTAAGTGTTTTCAACATTAAATCTAGGATTTTCATGGTAGAATCAGGAATATGCGTAGAATTAGAGATTTTTGTAAATTTGGGATTTAGACCTCAAATTAAGGTCGATTTCGAAACTAATGACATAACCGGGCTCGGGGGTGAATTGTAATCAGGTTTTGGTTCGAATCTCAAGTTTTGACCAAGCGAGCCCGGGGTTGACTTTTGTTGACTTTTTGGAAAAAGTGTAAAGATCTTAACTTTATGTATTTTAATTGATTTTCCTAGAATTATTTGATGTTATTGAGTCGATTTTGGTTAGATTCAATTGGTTTGGAGGTATATTTTAGAGGAAAGTCCCTAGTTGAGCTTTGATTTACTTGCGGAGTGAGGTAAGTATTGGGTCTAACCTTGATTTGAGGGAATTATGAACCCTTGAGGTGACGAGTGTATATGCGCCGCCAATTACTTAATTTCATGCTTTTCCGTATCTTATTAATTATCTTATTCCATTTCTTAACTATTACATGCTTGAATTGCTTTCTATGCCATGACTTGCTACTTGTCACTTATTCCTCTAGTATTAAAATGTCCGTCTCTTCCATGCTTCCGGGATTAATTGTTACTTGCCTTAATTGTCTTACTTGTACATTTCAATTGTCATGTATTTGACTTGCCTTGTTGCGTTGTATTAATTGTAGCATTTCTTGACTTGGTACGAGGTTCCTTTATGGCTTTGCTTTTATATTTCTTTAATCATAGAGATTCTTGTGATTTGAGTTGTTAAATTTATTGCACTTATTGATTTTGTTTATGGATCGGGTTGCACGCCGCAACGAGTGAAATAAGGGAGGATTGATATTGATATGGTGGGATCAGATTGCACGCTGCAACGAATTTTATATGTTATTCTTGTTATTGATATGATGAAATAAGGGAGGATTGTGTTTGTAAGGTAAGATCGAGTTGCACGCGGCAGGATTGTGTGTTTGATATTCATTGTGCATTGTGTTAGCTTTCGATGTTTTCATACTGAGGATTGATCTTTCTGGTTTACTGATTTCGAGGATCGAGTTTATTTTCATAAGTTAACACCTTACTTTTCCTGTGTTTCTTTTTTGTTGTTATTATTATTATAATACTGCGTACAAGTTATTGTAAGTGACCTGCCTTAGTCTCGCCACTACTTTGTCGAGATTAGGCTAAACACTTATAGAGTACATGGAGTCGGTTGTACTCATACTACAATCTGCACTTCTTGTGCAGATTTTGGAGTCGGTCCTAGTGGCGGTCAGTATATTGCTCGGATTGATTGCCGGATTGGAGACTTGAGGTACAACTGCTCAGCGTTCGCAGCCCTGAAATTCCCTTCTACCTTATCCTAATTGTTTATTTCATTTCAGAGAGTTTTACTTTCATTCAGACTATTATCTGTATTATTCTAGTCGCTCGTGCACTTGTGACACCAGATATGGGGTTGTATATAGATATTGCGTTTGTTATGACTTTTCGCACTCTATTTCAGTTATTTCAATTTAATTGGTATCAATTGATTTTTTTTAATTGAAGATGGCTAAAAACTATTCTAACGTTGGCTTGCCTAACAAGTGAAATGTTAGGCGTCATCACTGTCCTGAGGGTGGGGATTCCAGATCGTGATAGGAAACAACCTTTCTACCTTCCTCGGGTAGAAGTAAGATCTGTGTACATTCTATCCTCCCTAGAACCCACTAATGAGATTACACTAGGTGTTGTTGTTGTTGTATAATTAATTTCTGGAAGTATCCTTTTTATTCTTTAATTTTCTTTTTTTTGAATGATTTGACTTTGTTTTAAACTTGTATTTTACTTCTATTTATAGTTGTTATTTGAGGATGATCCTTTGGTCCATACATAAGTGTTGCAATGTTTGATATCATCTAAACATGAGAACAAAAGTTTCGGCCAACAAAATAAGAAACTGATAAATTTTTAAATAAAAAATTACAATATTGAATGAGGTAGTTGACTAGTCTTTTCTTATGCTCTATACTTTATAGATATTGTTTATAAGAAGAAAAAATACTGCGATCATCTCCATTATATATTTTTTTACAATTTCTAAAACCATCTAGAGATTGTCGTTGACATGTTGTTATAGTGCTTGATGGATCAAGAATGAATATTAGGTCTTAAATACAGTAAAATGAATTATGTATTTATTTAACTACAATCATTTTATGTTTGGATATGATATTGTACTTGTAAAAGTATTCACATATAAAAATGAGGTATACTGACCAATTTGATGGGCTTATTTACTAGCAAAAGGTAAAACATAAATCTTGTTGAACACGAAAGATCTCATATATTTTCAATTAGCAACTGAACCAGATGCGAATCCATCCACGATAGCTACAATACATTGTCACGACCCAAAATCCTTCTAAGGAGTCGTGATGGCACCTAGTCTCCCAACTAGGTAAGCTGGTCATTCAACATTATTTTAAACAATGAAAACATGAATTAACGAAAATTGAGTTTAACATAAATGTGGAAATAAGAGTAACATAGGCCAAAGCGGCAAATAAACAACCTAATATCCCAGAACTACGTGGTACAAAGTCACAAGCTTTAACTGAATGCATGATATCAATCTCAAAATACAGTACTCTCTGAAATACATAAACAATCGAAATAAAATAAGAGGGTGACTCCGAGGCCTGCGATCGGGTCGTGCAGGGATACCTTAAAGTATTCAGTGTGTGCAATGTCGCACTGTCGATCAGTCCGGTCCACAGTAACTGGATCTGCACACAAAAATATACAGAAGCATAGTATGAGTACACCCAATAGGTACCCAGTAAGTATCAAGACTAACCTCGGTGGGGTAGTGACGAGGTACAAGTCGTTTGATACTCACTAGACAAATAACCCGTGCAATAAATATATCAGAGAAACCTGATAATTGAAATTTATCTGAAAACAATAATCACAAACCCTTTAGAACATGTAATAACAACTCAATGTAGTAAAACTCATTTTGATCACACAATATCAAATAGAGGTAGGGCATGTGATGAAATGGCAAATACAACCATTAAGTCAGGTAAGTGTCAAACATAATCTTTTAGAAACAATTGTGAAATGAGAATAACATCCCTGTCTCAACACAATCACAACAACAATGAGGACACCCTGAAATATCACATAACATCATCAAATACCACCCTTATTATGCCGCATGGGCACATAAAAATGTTATTCCACCTTTATTATGCCGCATGTGCACATAAAAATGTTATTCCACCCTTATTATGCCACATGGATAGCCCGAGATAATGCTACCCATATTTCGCCCCACATGCACAACTATAGACAAAAAAATCGCACGACAAACCTCGTGCTAATACCCCTAATCAATCTACTCAACATGTCCATAAGTGCCACGGTACCACAAAATAATAATACCAAGGGCAACAATATCACAACAGTAGTACCAAAGTGTCATCAAAGTATAAGTTCACAACTTTCAATAACCGTGCACGAGGACATAAAAAATAATCATTGAAGCGGGGGGATGTTCAATAGATAAAGCATGTCTATGGCTAAGTCAATGAAACAAGCATGATCAAATAGTCATAAAGTGATTTCACAAGTTTTATATAAAGTTCATTGTCGTATTAAGCCATATTAATACCCTACAGTCTATTCCGGTCAAAATCACACATTGTGCCCGTACACGATCATCATATCATGTACACATCACTTAACACATAATAGGAACCAACAATTAGGGTTATCACTTAAGGGGTATTTCCTCTACACAAGGTTAGGCACGATACTTGCCTCAAACAAGCTAAATCAATCTGCTAATAGGCCATTCTCGCGCAAATCCACCTCCGGACGGCTCGAATCTAGTCAAAATAACTTAATATCATAAATAAAAGCTATAGAAAATGATCCCAATTAAAGATAATAAAGATTCGATCCTTAATTAAAATAAAAAACTCAACTTAAAAAGTAAACCCCGTGCTCGCACCTCGAAACTCGACCAAACTCACAAGTTCTGGATACACATTACGATATGAGTCTACATATGTGTGTTTCATCCAATTTCCAACCACAAATCAACCCATAAATCATCAAATCTCACTCTCCAATGACATATCCAAAAACCCTCAAATTCAACCTTACATTCTCATAAATTAGGTGTAATAATTAATGTGTAATTACTCTCTAACATCAAAAGTGAGTAAAGATCACTTACCCTTTCATTTTGATGAAAAGCTCTCAAAACATTGCCCTAGATCGAGCTCCACAAATCAAAAAAATGAGAAAAACACTCAAACCTTCGATTATAAGATCTGTCCAGCAAAACCTCATTTACAATCCACTTAGTTGCACATGTGACGTTGTATTTGCGGTCAAATTATCGCATATGCGAGATCCAATTAGGTATCGACCTAGCGATTCTTCAATCATCCTCCCGCTCTTGCAAAAATCCTTCTGCATCTGCGATCCCTGCTCCTTCATCCAAACGCCGCTTCTGCAGACTCCTCCTCGCAAAAGTGCATCTGCTTCTGCGGAGTCCTGTGCATATCTGTGGAGTTCCCCCGGCCAGACCAACCTCGCACATGTGCAACAAAGGCCGCTTCTACGCTTCCGCATTTGTGGCCAATCCCACCGCTGTGAAAATACCAGAAGCCAAAAGCTTCAACAATAACACTAAGTCCACAAATGGTCCAAACTCAATCCAAAAGACCCCCGGGACCTCCCGGGACCCTGTCCAAACATATCAACCAATCCCAAAACATAACACAAACTTACTCGAGGCCTCAAATCACATAAATTAAAATCAATCGCACCTCAATTCAAGCCTAATGAACTTCTTAAATTCAAACCTTATGCTGGACAAGCCTAAACAATTCTGAATGACTTGCATGCAAATCCTAATTGACACAAAATACCTATTCCAACTCCCGGAACCAAAATCTGAACCCGATATTATCAAAGTCAACTCTCGGTCAAACCTATCAACCTTCCAAACCTTCAAATTTCTAACTTTCGCCTGAAGCATCAAATCAACCTACGGACCTCGAAATCTATATCTGGACATACACCTGAGTCCAAGATCACCATACAAAGCTATTGAAACCATTAAAATTCCATTCCAGAGTCATCTACATAAAAGTCAAACCATAGTCAACTCTTTCAACTTAAACTTCCAACCTATAGACTAAGAGAATGTTTTTTGTTGTTTTTCAAGTTTTGTAAAAGCATAGGGCTATGACCATCACGTAGGTGTTTTCCTAATGGGATATAAACCTTAATGCTTATTTTATTGATCGGGCTATATTATAACTTTCAACACTCAATTACCCACTCAATACCTCTGGGTCAGAGAGTGATTTTGCCAATTTGGCTTTCTCGAGTCCTAATGGGTATTGAACAAAACGATTGATAAAAGCTCAAGTTGGATTGTTACTATCTCTAGGTTGAACCCTTTAATTGGGATTATCAATCTCTCGATTGACCCAATTTCTTGTTAACCAAGTTTTCCTAGACTAAGTCTCTCTTTCTCAAGAAGAGACCAAGTCAAGTAGGCATGAACTAATGTTATCAACCATTAATTCCGCAAATAAAAGCAAGAACAAGGTTAAATAATAAACACCCAACCATAAACAAGTATTAAGTTAAACACCCATAAGGTTTACACGCTAGGGTTGGGTCACAACCCTAGTAAAAATCTAGCTACTCATGCTTGAAATTGAAGAAAAAGAAGAAGAAATGATAATTAAACTCATATTGCAAGATTAAAATAATAAAATCTATGTTAAAATAGCTCAAAATATGAAAAACTACTAAAAGAAGTAAAGGAAACAACTATTGTAGCAGTTGATGTCAAAAGTTGACCTAAATTGTGAAACTCTTCTATTTATACAAGGTTGGAAATTTAGGACAAAAAAGCCCTTCGGGAGGTTTTGCGACCGCACAATTCCATGTGCGCTCCGCTCAATTCCATGTGCGCTCCGCACTTTTCTTCAACTTGTCAAGATTAGAAGTCTGCAGCCGCATAATTTTGAACTACGGCCGCAAGGTACTCTTTATGCGGTCTGCACTTTTACATGTTCGACCGCACTTGATCTTCTACAGTCTGCGCTTTTACACATGCGATCGCGTAGGTCCGCACTTTTGATAGACTTGGAATGCATATTCTCTGAACTTTTCTTCCGGCCCAGATTTTGTGGCTGCACAATTCATGTGCGGACCACATTTTGCATCAAAATCTGCTGGCTTTTCCTTCATCATCTGTGACCGCAAATGGTATATAGTTGTCCGCACTTTGAGCTTCTGTCCTTTTTATGTCCTTGAGTTCAGATTACTCCTTTTTGAGTTGGATTTCATCTCGGGAGTTCATCTTCCAATATTCTTGCAATTAATCACATTTCATCAGTTTTCGGGAACACAATTAAACGCTTTTGGTCTAAAATGAAAGCTAAAACGCTCTAATTAGTAGTCAAAATCCCCACTTATTGTTACACCCCATGTTTTCGTACGTACGAGTACGTCATAAGTCAATTGATGTAACCTCAGAAATGAGATCATCTTTGAAAGTATATAAAGTAAGTTAATCATTTTACCATAGAGGTTATTGTCGGTCCAAATCGCACACGCAAGTATACGTGGTCGTAGCAAGTAATATAATGTTAAATCGAATGTCGAACCCACAGGGACTTGCGTAAACTACTTATTGAATCACTCTAATTGCTATTTAATCGAGCCAAAACAAAATCCAGAAATATAACTAATTTATTCTACGATTATATGAACTAATTATCAAGTAACGAGAGTATTGTTGTGTATTCAATAGAGACAAATATTCCAGGGTTGTGATCAATTCACCACTCGTATTGCATTCTAATTAACTCTCCCTTTCATATAATTCACTCATGGTTGCTAATTAATCGATAATTGCTCTCGTAGACTTCTCCCGAAGTACTATTCGCCTATTCTCAATATTTTAACGCCTATATTCCTATGAAATTAATCTATTAGAATGCACTACGATTACGATGTTTAATTAAGCACCGTGACTATGTATATTCCTATCCTAACCACAAATCCGCTCCTCTTAAGGGTTAAGATCGCGCTCTCTTCAATTCTTCTCTAATATATATATATACGGCTTTTCCAAGCATAACATAGATAGTATATAGAACCAAATTGTTGGCCAAACAATTAAGCAATTAAACGCAGAATTGAAGAAACAACCAGATATTGAGCGAATTATAATCAACGTTAAGTTAATGTCGAATAAAAATATTCATGGCTAAACCACAACCCCAGAACAATGGGTGTTTAACCACTAATGCTAGAATTAAACAATTGCATAAGTCTTGCATAAATGGAAAATACTAGAATAGATGAAGAAAACTGATAATCCTTTGCTTCCTTAATGATCTTGTGTATATATTCTCTCCAAAAATGGCACCCCCCGGAAAACACTTAAAACCTTCAAAACTCAGAATTTACCGGACCAGGGACCCCAGGCGTTAAGCCCCAAACGCCTAGCTAAAGCCTGGGTAGGCCAGGCGTTTGGGCTCTAACGCCCCACTAACACCTGGGTATGGCTGGCGTTTGGGCTAAAACGCCCGGCTAACGCCGGGTTATGCCAGGCTTTTGGGCTAAACGCCGGGCTATGCCCGGGTCACACCTTTTGAACTCTTGAGCGTATTTTTGACGTTTATACACCCTTTTAGCTAGGATTCCATCTCCAATTCACCTACACATGAAATAGATTCCATTATGCACATATAACGTGTATTTTTATCACAAAGGCACATAAAATGTAAGGTATATGATGCTTAAAACTATGGATTCTAGCCATGCATCAACACCCCACACTTAGACTCTTGCTCGTCCTCGAGCAATATCCTTCAACACGTACACATTTCATTAACAAGGAGTATTTTATTTTTCAATCACACACATTACCCCTTAACTATGATCGATACCTGCAGTCAAGTATGAACATACAAAATTTCACATTCTTTCCCTTCTTTAAACATGCCCAAGTATAACACTTTAATCAATAATACCAATAACCTAATTGCAACCACCCAACCTCAAGAGTCAACTTGCAACCACTAAGCCCTCTTAATTCACGCACCTACTCAACAAGAAAGTTTACAACATTACCAATCGTTCATGAGATCATGTGCCGTTACCAACAACAAAAGAGTGAATATAACTAGTCCACACATTCAAATATACGTTTGAACATAATTTAAGGACGTCACACAATTGAAAAAATTCCCTCACTCTCACAAAGAATTCATATGCATCCCCTGGTCGTACCATAAGCTTGCCCGTAGTGTAGATCTCCACTAATTCAAGTTAGCCAAGTCTAGGATCAATTAGGACTTTTAAGGTTGTAATGTAGGCTAAGGGACGGGTAGGATATATTTAGGAATAGTGACTAACCCTCCTAAGCACTTTAATACACTACCTTAACAAATCAACACATATTCTTCTCAACCAATTCCTTTGCCACAATTCATATTCAACATAGGCCTTTTTCAATTAAGCACTTCTATATTTTTACTAGCACAAATTAATAAAATTTTGGAGGTGTGTATCTTTTTGTACATACTTGTACTATCATTTTTTTTTCTTTCTTTCCTATACACACTCCACACATGAAAGTTCATTGGCTAGTGACTTTTGAATACAATTTTTAGTGCACTAACAAGCCTTTCCATGGCTCCACTCAAAAACTATTCCCCAATATCCCACCTTACTTATTTTAGCGACTAAGTGTCTTAGGAGGAAAATGTGCAAAAATCTCAATTTTAAGAACAAAATAAGGGTACGGCTTGTAATGTGGGTACCAAAGAAAAGGTCTAAAGCTCAAAGGGGCTAGCAATGGAATTTTGTAATTCTTATGTGACAAGCACATCCATGATCAAGCAAGAAAATGCCTACGTCATCTCCTAGACTAACATAACCTATAATTTTGCTTCGATTAACACACGGGGCAAGTTCTAGACTACACAGGATAGCATAAAAAATCACTAAACCTCAGTCACACATTGCACATGACTCAATCACAACGATTTTATTCAACTTTCAAGTCAAGCAAGCACACAAAATTGCGAGAATTAAGCACTATTACACTATGTAGCATACAAGTCAAACAACTGAGCTAAGGCATCATAAAATAGGCTATTTATTTTGACTCAGGCATCACATGTCAACCCAAATATAAGGAAAAGCAGAATGTATGTCATAGCCTGATATGCCGGCATCAACCATGTCAATGGGTATCTCTAAGTTACTCAGTTTCTTCCTAACTACTCTAAAAAAACAAAAATAAACACCCGGCTCAAGTTACACCCTTGGAAAAGAACCGTGGTCCAAAGAAAAACCAAGGGGGAATTACTACACTACCTAAAATAAAAATCTTTTTTGTATTTTCTTTAGACTTACTTCCCTCAAGAGAGCTGTCTAGGAGGTCCATCGTCGGGAAAAGTCCACATATTTATATCTAAAAAAACAAAAAACAACTACAAGACTTAAAAGAAAGATCATTTACTATCATGAATACAAAACTACAACATGACACCACATATGGTACAACAATTCCACAATACGTATGTATACACCCCACACTTAATTCATGCACTGTCCTCAGTGCATCATATAAAGACAAAACAAGTAATAGAAGCGAGGTAAAAGAACTCCCTGATAATTCAGCGTCCTTATCATCTGACGCTCTCCATTCCTCTTCATGCACATCTTCTTCATCATCTTCCTCCTCTGAGCGTATCGGCTCTGCATTAGGATCGTCAGGTGTGTTGATATCCTCATCATCTGGGAGCCTGTATCCCTCACCTGCTCTAATCATCTGCTGAGCATGAGCATTGAGCGGGTATCTCTGATCCAACTCATCTCTCTCATCAACTGACGCTGGCCGACCTCCTATTCGCAACTGCAAATCCATCATCCCATAAAGATGGGCCATGAAGCCATCATCGCGCACATCGCGCTCTGCAGTGGTCAGTGAAGACTCTTCCTTCAATCTTAAGACAATGATATCAATCTCTCGTGCGAGTTGATCAATGGTATGGTCAAAGCTGGGATCAACCGCTACATTCTCGTTTAGAAGGAACTGAGTCAGGAAATTTGGGAATGGTATTCGATCGATTCTATTGCTGGACTGCACCAACCCCATTTGATAGCGCATCATATGGCCCACATTCACTCTCTGCCCCGTCATGAGGAAATAGAGCACAAAAATCCTCTCTCGGCTGATTAAGGTGTCATGGTTGCATGGTAGTATCCGTGCATTAATCACTTTAAGCCACTGGGAAACCTTTTATGGCGATTTGTGGCTCTATCCCCAATCCACGCAGCCCTGGACTTAACCCCACACAATGTGTGCCTCATCTCTCTATAGTTGGGATGGCAGATGAATTATAGGCTCTACCAGAACATTTGGTGCACCTAAAAAATCACATATGGCCTGGCAAAAAAATCCACCAAGTGCCCACGAATTGGCACCAATCCCTCCTTGTCCTTAGGGTCGAACCCTGCATAGAATTCCCGGACTAGGTTCAAGTTGATGTGACCATTGTGCCTGAACACATATCCTAAACCCAACTCATGATGCTCCTCCAAATCGCTGGGAATTTTGTTCTCAGACTCTCTTCTTTAATGGCCCCCTCAGGGTGAACATGCTTTGGCTTGCAGCGTGCATACCATTTCCTGGATTGTACTGGTATGCTGTTGATACAATATTCCCATTGACCAACGGGATGTTGTCTCATAGCAGCGACAACAACTACTGCTTCCTCACCAGTCATACTAGAAGTAGCATCTCCCCCTTTTCTTTTCTTCTGAGGTGGTGGGGGTTTTGCTTTGCTTTTTGCTGGGGCCGAAGATATGGCCTTTCCTTTGCCTGTGGCTCTTCTGGGTAGCATCCTTTTCTTTTTCCTGCACAAATGATCATTAGTTAGTGGGTGTCACAACGTATTATAAGCTTTTCCAATTTGCCAAGGTTACTCAGACTTCACCTTGGCGCGTTTATGAAAATTTTTGACACATACGGCTTCTTGTGAGCCTCTTCACACTTAAAATTTCATGGAGTTCACGATGCATGACACTAGTGGTTTGTTTCCCGGAGACTCGGGCTCCATCTGGAATATGTATTGCCATTGAGGCATTACATCGAGCACTTGTCTAGCACAATTGCCATGAGAGCTCTTATGGACTTGAGGGACTACCTCATGTACCCAAAGTTGGTTGGGGTTCCATAATACCACTTAGCTTCACAATTTCAGCCCATTCCTAAAGGGTTCGGGGGTTGGAATCACAATATGATACAATATGACCATGAATAGTATAAACCCATAAAGAATCACCATGAATCGAGGCTACACCTTTCATAATTGTAATACCCACTTAGAAGTAACAAGGGGTAGGTATAGAATCATACCTCAACGCTTTATGTGTGTTTGTCAGATGAAGTTGACCACGAAATCGAAATTGTGCCGATTTGGGGGAAGATGTGTGCTGTGAACTTGTGCTAGTGAACTTGGTGTTTGGGTGAAGATGTGTGTGCTGTGAACTTGTTGTGTGTTTTTCGGATGAAGTGGTGTTCTTGGGAGAGTCGTGGGGGTGGGTGGGTGAATAAAATAAGAAGTGGAACATACCTGGCGTTTAATATGCGTTTTGGTCTTAAATCCCGGGCACCCTGTCGTTAGCCAGGCGTTAGAGCTAAAAAGCCCAGACCACCCTGGCGTTAGCCAGGTGTTAGGGCTCTATTGCCCGGTCCACCCTGGATTTAGCCATGCCTTAGGGGCTTATCGCCCGGCCCCCTGGCTTTAGCCAGGCCTTTCGTCATGCTAGCACACTGCTCCTTAACCTCCGAATGTATTCCCAAGCTCGTTAGTACCTATAATTCCAAGAATTACTTCTATCTATGCTAAGATTTAACTAAGCATTGGGTTGTCTCCCAATAAGCGCCTTATTTAATGTCGTGGCACGACGATTACAACAAGTCAATAGGTTGCCTCCTATGAAGCGCCTGATTTAACGTCGCGACACGACGCAGAATCTCGCTTCACTCATCAACGAGCACAACTTTGGTCTTCTCACGATTTATGGTACCACCCCAATCGTTTTTGACTCTATGTCCATTCACTAAAATTTTTCTTTCACCATGTATAGCTCTCAACTCAAGTGCACCATATGGGGTGACTCTCACTATCTCAAATAGGCCTGACCATCGCGATTTCAGCTTCCCAGGAAACAGTCTAAGCCTAGAATTGAATAACAATACCTGTTGGCCTGGCTCAAAATGACGTAGATTTATATGTTTGTCATGCCATCTCTTGGTCTTTTCTTTGTAAAGTTTAGCATTTTCGTATGAGTGCAACCTGAACTCATCCAATTTATCCAACTGCAGCAATATTCTCTCATCCGCGGCTTCAAGGTTCATGTTTAGCTTTTTGATGGCCCAATACACCTTGTGTTCAAGCTCTACAGGCAAGTGACAAGCCTTCCCATAGACCAACTTGTACGGCGATGCCCCAATTGGTGTTTTGTACGCTGTTTTGTATGCCCATAATGCATCGTCTAACTTAACAGCCCAATCCTTCCTGTTCACACTCACCGTTTTCTCCAGTATTTGCTTGATTGCTCTATTGGATACCTCTGCTTGGCCACTAGTTTGAGGGTGATATGCTGTTGCAACTCGATGACGGACCCCATATTTAGCTAAAAGGTTATTCAACAACCGATTGCAAANTCATTCGTCGGCAATGCAATTGCCTCCACCCATTTCGACACGTAGTCAACTGCCAGCAAAATGTATTTATGTCCCTTGGATGATGGAATGGACCCATAAAGTCTATCCCCTATACATCAAAAATCTCTACCTCCAAGATATTATTCAAAGGCATCTCGTGCTTCCTTGTTATCGTTCCTGTTCTCTGGCACTGGTCACAACTTTTAACAAATGCGTGGGCATCTTTGAATAGTGTTGGCCAAAAGAACCCAGATTGTAGCACTTCCGCTGCCGTTCGATCGCCACCATTATGGCCTCCATATGGTGATGCATGACAATCGTACAACACCCGTTCCACTTCTACATCAGGAATGCATTTCCTCATTAACTGGTCACCATATTCTTTGTATAGGTAGGGCTCATCCCAGTAGTAAAATTCACGCGTAAAAACCTCTTCCTTGCTTCAGATTCTATTTTCGGAGGAAGTACATCACTCACCAGATAATTCACATAATCGGCATACCACGAAGGAGGGTCTTGGGTTATAGCAAAAA
>ML363505.1:3467-18698 GCA_005239505.1 Nicotiana paniculata | reverse complement strand
GGGTTAAGCATTTTATACATATGAATCACACGTAATATGCCATGTTCCTAACATTGTCACCATCTCTTTTTTTTTCTTCTCTTTCTCATTTTTTGCCTTTTTTCACTTGCCTATTTTTGTTCCCTCATTTTAGAGTTATTGAAACATTTTGATCGAACCTTTTAGGGGTTGCCTACGTATCATGTCACCGCATGAATCAGATCATCACGTAGTTCAGGGACACGACCCTCTTCTTTTTTTATTTTTTTTATACAAAACAAACATTGTTTGGTTCTTTTTTCGAAATTTTTCTAAAACAAAATCTTTTTCATTGATTTTTATTTTTTGGTACAAGACTCAATAACAAGAATTACATAAAGATAACCATTTAAACAAGACCATACTTGACTCAAACAGACTTTCTAAAACAAAGGGAAAAATAACAAGACTCCAAACAACAAAAGACTCTTACATACTCAAAAACCACAAAGGAACAGTCAAAATGGACTGCCAGCTAAAAGAAGATCTAAAATTCTTCAAGATAATCCGCCAGAATTATTGTAGTCATGGAGCTTATTTCTGCGGCTGACCCCCAACGTCGTGGTATATCCTCTATAAATCTGCAGATATGTGACGAGCGACGTTCAATGATACTTCAGCAAATTGTTCGGGCGTCATTCCCTGACAACTCCTGCAAGCTCGGGAGGTATATGTGGCTACCTCGAGGATCTTTCCCTTAATGTGTTCCTGAGCCAAGTGAAACTCTTAATTTTGTTGACCACGGGTCTCAGCTAGATCCAGTGCATCACGCTCGCGCTCCAAGGCCATATCTCTTTCACGCCGAATTTCCAGTGACTCCCCCTCCAACCGATTGATCATACTTTGGTAGTGATGTCTTTCTATTTCAAACTCCGCGATCTGGCGCTCCTTTCTTGACTCAACTCCCCCTATCTGATCTCTCGCACCTTGTATTAACGGAGCAAAACCTTTGCGCTCATGATCACAGACCACCTTAAACTGAGCTTCTCTTTCTTCATGTTGTTGAGCGGTAGTGATCACTTTTTCCTGCCTAATTTGAGCTTTGAGTGCTCGCCTCTCTTGTGCCCACTTAGCTTTTTCCCGCTCGAAATCAACCCGTTGTATGTCCATGGCTGTCTCCAGAATGGCTTTATCTTCTTGTAAAATGTCAATACGGGATTGGAACTCTAGTGTTACTTCCCTTCTGGTTTCTCTAACTCTGGCATCGATCTCCTCTTCCCAATCAATCGCATGTCGTATGGATCTTTCTGACCTTTGCTCCGTGATAGCCTGGTTGTGAAACCACTCAAGGTATGTGGGGCTTAACTCCCCACGTTCACAATCAGCTACATCTCATCCAAATCAGAAAATCGACCACCAAACCAAACCTTTTGTGCATATGATCCCTTGGAGTTTCCTCTACCTTGAATTCCCACATGAACGGACGCATGTCCTCAGTCGGGGGCCTCTTTTGCTCTCTCCCTAGCTGGAGCATGACGCGTAGGGGTGCATAGGGTTGGACACCTCTGAAACCCATGAGTATGAAGAACGAACGATACATCGACATATGCATGATCCTAGCAGAAGGGAACCAATAATAGTTCCAAGTGATTCTATTAGCACTCAACGAATCGAGCAATGTCCGCCAAGCCCTCACCCCTTCTGGAAGATTACAACTTGCGGCCCTGTCTAGGTGACATCCGATGTAATTCAACCAATTGTCACTGAAATTTATTACTATTGGATGATAATAAAGGTGCTCTATTAACCACATTTGCAGCAGAATGTTGCATCCCTTGAATTAATATTCACCCTCTTGGCAGCGGGTCAAAGCTCGAAAAATATCTCCCAGAATCATGGGAAGAATGGTGTGATCCTTGCAACTTTGCAAAAACGAGACTACCGTAGCTAATCGAATTCTGACGCGCCCACCGCGCTCTGGAAAGACCATGATCCCCAGAAAGGATATCATGAACGCGAAGACTCTCAACTCGCTCCATGCGTCGTAACTCAATTGGTTAATGAATTTTGTGCCCGAGAAGTTTTCAAACCCTTTCTCGTCCCCAAACATGTCATAGAAATATTCCAACGGAACCCAATCTTCGTCCAGGCAACCCATCTGGATTCGAAGGAGGCATAACTTTTTCAAAAGGTTGTTCACCCATCTGGATCTGGTTGCTTCTTTGTGGAGAATTCATGGTGAACCTAAGAATAAGATAAAAAGGGGTCAGGACTTTCCTAATCTATATGAAATTCTAATTATTCCTTTTTATTTATTTTAAAAAAGAAAAACGTCATTTAGGACTCGATCTATTTACTATTTTTGAAATTAGCAGACACAAAAAGTAGGGATATGACTATTATTATAAAAACAGCCTTTTGATTCTTCCACGAAAGGCTTAGAGGATTTTTCAGTAAAAACGATTAAGCATGAGGACAAAATAAAAATAAAAATAAAAATAAAAAAGGAACATAAGAAATAGATAAACTAAAAATGGCTACTTTAACAAAAACGACCCTTCGGTACATTCCAGGAAGATCTTAAGGTTGTCTTGGAAAAACAGCCAGAATACTAGGGCAAACAGTAAAAGGTGACCAAAGAATATGATCTTTTTTTTTTCTAAATTTTGAAAAAACTTTTAAAGAAGAAAGGAACTTTTTTTTCCGGATATTTGGACCTTTATTTTGAATTTATGAAAGGAATACTTCTAAATAAAAAGAACTTTTTTTTTTTGAATCTTGAATTTTCTTTTCAATTTTCGAAAGAATGAAAATATTTTTGATTTTTTATTCTAGTTTTTTTCCAAAATGTTTTTTCTTTTTTTCTTTTTAAAGAAAGAAAATATTTTTTGAATTTTGATTTTTTGATTTTTTTTGAATTTAGGGAAAAAGACTTCGAAAAAGAAGGTAGAAAAATATTTTTCGGATTTTGATTTTATTCTCTTTTAAAATGGAAGAAAATATTTTTGGGCTTAATTTTTTTTTATTTGGGATTTCTAAAGAAAGACTTCTAAAGAATGAATTAAAGGAATTCTTTTTTTTGGGATTTTTGAAAAATGGGGGCCGGAACTTATGAAGTTTGCCTACATATCTCACATCCGGTGAGAATCAGATCTGCGTAGTTCGGTGAAACTGAGTATTTTTCTCTTTTGACTTTTTATGAAATTAATATTTACACCTCACTTCATACTACTACAAAATCTTAGTAAAAAAAAAGATTATTTGTACTAAACTAGGAGAATGTTTTTCTTTCTTTTTTTTCTTTTTTGAAATTTCGCTTAACTATTTTCTAAAGCCGGTCAACAACGCAAGCAAGCCTTCCAAATAATGTAACAAGTAGCACAAAAGTGGACATGGTGGTCTCAAAGAGGATACTTGTCTTATACGGACCCGACCCCTGTGTCGAGTTTCGCTAAGTTAAATGCACGTGATGCAAATAAAGTGAACCTACTAGGGATATCCGGCATGAGGTTTGTTCTTCTAGGTTTAAATCCTAGTGGAGAATGTATCTAGACTGGCTTACTTGAGCGGACAACTCGAGCCGGGGAGGGTCAGTATACCGGTAGCATTGCTTTCCGACTTAACTGGTGGTGCCCCCGCCTAAAACATGTGACACTAAAATCCTTCATCGGGTGACAAGCAACTCGGCTATCTCAAAGAAAGTGGGTTATGTCAAGAAAATGCCCAATTTTTAGTTTCAAGAAGACTCAGAGGGGATGCGTGAGAAGACAGTTTATATGTACAGTTCAACAATATCAAAACCGTAAAAAGCGAACAAGTAGCACATTAGGCACAAATAAATCACAAAATATACAAAATTAATGAATCCAAATAAAGAGCCAACATGTACAAGCTCGAATTCTGATTGTCCAGCAGAGTCGTCGGAGCTGTTACACCCCTTTTCTAACCCCCAGAAGATATTTGTTATTGGATTGTCGTGGGTTAAAGAGTTTTTTCAATTAAAGTGACAAACTAGAGTAGGGATTATTTTATTTATAGAGTCGCACTTGAAATATATTTTTTTCCGGTGTTCCAAGTCACCTTTTATTTGAATCCCAATACAAAGGAAGATTTGACTCTTTTATTATTGGTCTGCGAAAATAAAGTTCGGGTAAGGAATTCTGTTGACATAGGAGAAGGTGTAAGGCATTCCCCGAGTCTCGTGGTTCTAGCATGGTCGCTTTATTGACTTAAACTTGGCTTGAATTAATTTTGGACAAATTGATATTTATATGCTTTTATATTTTTACCTTGCCGCTTTTATATCTGGATTATTAGAAAAATTAAAAAAAAAAAGTTGAATAATGAGATGTCATAACCACACTACGCAAGAGAATGCGTGATCGGGACAAAATTTATTTATTTTATCATAACAGCGCTACGCAAGCGAATCCGCAGCTATGGCAAGGATTATTTGTACATTATTACTTTTAAAAAAAAGTTACTACATTTAAAGAAATTACTAAAATATTAAGTATCGTGCTACGCAAGCGAATCCGTGATTCTAGTAAAAGAATTAATTAAATTAGAAGTTAATTAAAGCTAGTAAAAATAGTATGAGATTGTTGAATTAAAATATTAAAAGTTAATATCATGCTACGTAAGTGAATCCGTGAATAAAAAAGTTAAAACGCACCTACTAATTGCCTAGCGTTTAGATTAATTATTAAGGAGACTAAGTTGTTTATTTTAATAAAATAAAATTAAAAGATTTTTATTGAGATTATTTGACTAAAATAAAAATATGAAAAAAGTTGTGCTAACTTATTATTTTAAAGAGTGGACAATCATTGATTTAAAAATGAATGAGCCAACTATTTGAGTATCAAAACTGCTGGCCCTTTTTGAACATGCTTTGGCATTGGGCCAGCCCTTGCTTATTAAACAAATGGGCCAGATTTGTTATTTGTGAAAATATGCCAACAGGTTAGTTCATTTGACCCTTTATTCTTGTTAGCCCAATCTTATTAAACACTAAATTAATACATTCTGCCCACTTTCAAATTTTTCATCAAGTCTTTAAAACAATTGTTATTCTACAAACATGATCAAGATTCTCATAAAATACTACTTAAAGTTTAACAGAGAAATACTAAGAGGCAATAAATATATAAATAAAGCAAAATAAAAGTCATGAATTTAACATTATGATCCAAAGCTTGATTTCAAGATTGAAACCTCAACACTCATCCGTACAGTAAATTTTCTGGCATATGCTTCAAGTAATATAAACATGCTCGAATCCTCATCAATTGCTAAAAAAAATCTGCATTACAGAGTCTAAAGGTTACCTGGGTCGCAAAAAATAAATATTATAAGAGCTCAGCAACAACAAAAATCCAGCAGCAAATTGTGTTAAAACAGCCCGAAAACTTTAGAGAAGAGCCCAAAACTAAATCTAAAGAAGACTTCTACTTTTCTAAAAGTTTGCACTCTAATATTCACTCACAAAGCGCAGAAATTTTCAGCTTACTAAAGTATACAACTTCTGATTTTTTATTTAAAGATATGTGTGTTCAAGCAACTCTAAAGATGTATGGAAGTGTAAGATAGTGCGTGTGAAGATGTGTCTTTTTAGAGTCCAATATGTGTGTTCATAGTGTGGAAAGACCTCCTCTTTATATAGGAAAAAAAGGACTTTTGGGACAGATTTGTTTGGCCAAAAATCTGTCCAAAATAATAGATTTTTATTCAATGAACAGTTTTTCCTCACCAAAATGGACAGAATTTTGGAGTATTATACTCCAAAAAAGTCCCCTAACAGTAAAAGCAACCAAACAAAGGTCCTACACTCAAGTACCTTCTACTACAATCACAAACCAATACCAAACTAAACTATTGCTTCAAACTAGAAGGTGCAAAATCAGATAACTAGACTTGAATCGTTAAATTAACAAAGAAACTAATGACTACAAACAAACAAACATGTAGTTAAGGACATATACAAAACTGGAGATAATGAACATGAAATTGGAACTTAACAAACAAGGCAATGCAGGATACATGTTGATAATGAAACAACTATCAAGTTGACTGAAACACAAAATCAAAAACGAGAAAATGAACTAACGATCACTTAACATATTTCAAAATAGGGCAAAACACCAAAATTAATCGCGAAACCAGAAAATCAGTGAGTTTTGCCAATTACAAATAGTTAATCGGATTTGACAAGTGATTAACAAAATCGATTTACTAAAAAAAATGTAATAATTGAGCAAAAGACTAACTGATACGTGATTCGAAAAGTATACAATAACGATTAATCATCGATGATTGTCGATGAAGCTAAGACGAACTAACAATCACGGATTAACAATTAATTGAAAACTTGAAGTAAACTTAACCTAAACACAAATAGGGAAAGAACATAAGTTATAAAAACCAACAACCAAACATAAGACGACTAATCACAGAATTTTAACACGAATAAACAAACAATACGAATAAACAATACAAATAAACAAACAAAATAATTTTTTTTTAAAATCAACATAAGACAACTAATCACTAATTAAGAAAAAATAGAACTTAAACTAAACTAAAAATCTAAAATCAGTCAATAAAGAATAAACTAAAACGGATGAACAAGGGATTTGGATTTTACCTAAATGCACGGGCTTCAAAACAGTAGTACAAACAACTCGATGGCGAATCGACCTCCAAGCCTCTCTTTTTCGACGACAAACGCCAAATAATACAAACTCTGGCTAACAAGATGAGTTCGAAATTTTGTCAAAGAGAAAGAGAGGTTGTGAGGTCGCATATATGTTAGAAAAAGACTCATAGTGGCATAGGGTGGCTGGCCAGAATTCGGCCGGGTATTGGCCAGATTTTTGAGGGGTTTTGAAGGTCTTGGGGCATGGAACGGAGAAGAGGAGAGTGACAGGAGGCTGGTGATGCCATTTTGGTGTGTTTTGGACGAGGGGCGACGACGGCAGTGGTGGCGGCGCAACTAGGGTTTGATTTTGTTGATTTATGGTGGGGATTTGGGGGATTTGGGTTGTGGATATAGAAATAGGGTGAAAAGAGGAAGAAATTGGTGTAGGTTTTGTGGGCTTTGGACGAAGTCCGCCGGCGGTGGCGATTTCCGTCGGCGGAGATGGCTGGTCTCTAAGAAGAAGGAGAGAGGAAGAAGAAAGAGATAAGAGGGAAAATGGGGGCAATTTTCGGCCTATCTAGGTCTTAAATACCAAGAAGAGAGATCAAATAATGACCCTTGGATAAGGGAGAGATGAAGGGATGAGATTTGGCCTGGGCTCACTTAATGAAACGGCGTAGTTTAAATATGAAACTACGTCGTTTTGGACCAGGTCTTGGCAGGCCATTTATTGGACCATGCATGGCCGAACTGGGCTCAAATCTTCGGCCAATTTTGGTTTAATGTTAATTAAATACACTAGCCCAAACTCTTAACCCCTAATTATTTTATTTAATCCTAAAGAAAACATACAAGTAAAAGAAAAATCTTTTTGGTGTATATAATTTAAATATACAAAACTAAAATATACAAATAAAAGGTAAAAAATATTTTTGGTATTTTTAATAAAGGAATGCAAATAAAAATTCACAAACTATTATAAAATATTTAGTAAATGTGGATGTCCACTACTCCCACTACTTTCACCCATGATGTAAATAACCTCCCACTACTTATCACTTTTATGATTGTAACTTCCACACCTCCATAACCTCTTCCCATGATATCAAAGGTTAATGTCGTGTTTAAGACAATCCTTTTGTAACCTACAATATAATAGTATAAATAGAGGCATGAAGTGTGATATGTTACACACTTGAACACTTGATGAAATAAGAAAGTTATCTCTTCTTCTCTTATTCTACTTATATTCTTGTCTTACATTGTTACTTTGAGCTACATTTTTTACACGTTATCAGCATGAAGTTGAGCTCTTTTTGTTGTTCAGAAAATAAAATTTTCCAGTCTTCAATTGGATCAAAGATGAGTAATAATGATTTATGTCTTTTTAATAGTGCTACAACTCACACAATATTAAGAGAAAAGAAATTTTTCTCTAATTTAGTTATGAAAAAGGCATATGTTAATACAATATCTGGTAGTACAAAGTTAATTGAGGGCTCTGGAAGAGCGACCTTATTACTACCAGGAGGAACGATATTAACTATTGATAATGCATTGTGTTGTAGTAAGTCTCAAAGAAACTTGTTGAGTTTCAAAGCTATTCGTCAAAATGGTTACCATGTTGAGACCTCTAATGAAGCAAATGTTGAATACCTTTATATTACTACAATGAAAGCTGGAAAAAAATGTGTGCATGAAAAATTACCCGCATTTTCTTCTGGATTGTACCACACAAACATTGGTGTGGTTGAATCATATGCCATAGTAAACAAAAGGTTTACTGCTTCTAATGATTTTATCATTTGGCATGACTTGTTAGGCCATCCTGGTTCTAACATGATGCGCAGAATAATAGAGAATTCAAATGGGCACACATTGAAGAATAAGAATATTCTTCAATTTAAGGAATTCGCTTGTGCTGCTTGTTCTCAAGGAAAATTGGTTACTAAACCATCAGCAGTTAAAGTTGGGATTAAATCCCTTGCATTTCTGGAACGTATACAGGGTGATATATGTGGGCCTATACACCCTCTATGTGGACCATTCAAGTATTTTATGGTCTTGATAGATGCATCTACAAGATGGTCACATGTGTGCTTATTGTCAACTCGTAATATGACATTTGCAAGATTGTTGGCCCAAATAATAAGGTTAAGAGCACAATTTCCAGATTATGCAATTAAGACAATTCGTCCTGATAATGCTGGTGAATTTACATCTCAGGCCTTTACTGATTATTGTATGACCACTGGAATAAAAGTTGAGCATCCAGTTGCTCATGTTCATACTCAAAATGGTCTAGCAGAATCATTGATTAAACGCCTCCAATTAATTGCTAATGAGGACAAAACTCCCCCTTTCAGTGTGGGGACATGCTATTTTGCATGCAGCAGCACTTGTGCGCATAAGGCCAACCAGTTATCATGAAGTCTCCCTATTACAGTTGGCTTTTGGTCAGGAGCCAAATATTTCTCATCTAAGAATGTTTGGATGTGCGGTATATGTTCCAATTGCTCCACCACAACGCACAAAGATGGGTTCCCAAAGAAGGTTGGGAGTATATGTTGGTTATGAATCTCCTTCTATTATAAAATATCTTTAGACTATGACAGGTGATTTGTTTACAACCAGATTTGTTGATTGTCATTTTAATGAATCAGTTTTCCCAACATTAGGGGAGAAAATAAACGACTGGAGATAGACTGGAACGTATTATCTCTATCTCATTTGGATCCTCGTACAAATCAATGTGAACAAGAAGTTCAAAAGATCATTTATATGCAAAATGTTGCAAATCAATTGCCAGATTCATTTACTAACCTTCTGCGGGTTACTAAATCGCATATTCCAGTTGTAAATGCTCCAATTCGAGTTGATGTCCCAGCTGGACAGTATGATAATGCAAATGAGTCTAGGCCACGCCTTAAACATGGTAGACCAATCGGTTCCAAGGATAAAAATCCCCGAAAAAGGAAAGGAGCAAATGATCAAGTTGATCATAACATGGTGGCAATTGCTCAAGAGGAGCATAAAGACATTGTAATTGATAAGACCTCACAGGAGGTTTTAGTACATGAAAATGATGAAAATGAAGAGATCTCAATAAGCTATGTCTCTACGGGTAAAAGGTGGAACCGTAATAATGTTGTTTTTAACAACAATTTTGCATATAATGTTGCAGTTGACATAATGCAACAAGATGAGAATCTTGAGCCAAAATCTGTCGATGAATGTAGACAAAGAAATGATTGGCCAGAATAGAAAAACGCAATTCAAGCGGAATTGGCTTCACTCAAAAAACATAAAGTTTTTGGACCAATAATCCGAACGCCTGAAGGTGTCAAGCCAGTGGGGTACAAATGGTTTTTTGTGCGAAAACGAAATGAGAAAGGTGAAGTCGTAAGATATAAAGCACGACTTGTTGCACAAGGGTTTTCGCAAAGGCCAGCATTGATTATATGGAGACATATTCTCCTGTGGTGGATGCAATTACCTTCAGGTATCTAATAAATCTTGCAGTCCATGAAAAGCTTGATATGCGCTTGATGGGTGTTGTCACATCCTACTTATATGGCTCCCTGGATAATGAAATTTTTATGAAAATTCCTGAAGGATTTAAAGTTCCTGAAGCACATAAAAATTCAAGGGAAACTTGTTCAGTAAAGCTTCAGAAATCCTTATACAGATTGAAGCACAGGGAGAATGTGGTACAATCGTCTTAGCGAGTATTTGCTAAAGGAAGGGTACAAAAATGACCCTATTTGACCCTATGTCTTTATTAAGAGGTCTGGATCTGAATTTGTCATCATAGTTGTGTATGTTGATGACTTGAATATCAGTGAAACTTCTGAAGAGCTTCCAAAGGTTGTAGAGTGTTTGAAGAAGAATTTGAAATGAAAGATTTTGGTAAGACAAAATTTTATCTTGGCCTACAGATTGAGCATGTAACAAATGGAATTTTTGTCCATCAATAAACATACACTGAAAAGGTGTTAAAGCGATTTTACATGGATAATGCACATCTATTGAGTACCCCAATGGTTGTGAGATTGCTTGACATAAATAAAGATCCATTCCGACCTCAAGAAAATGATGAAGAGCTTGTTGGTGATGAAACTCCATATCTTAGTGCAATTGGGCACTGATGTATCTTGCTAACAATACCCGGCCAGATATTGCATTTGTTGTAAGCTTATTAGCAAGATTCAGTTCCTCCCCAACAAGAAGACATTGGAATGGTGTTAAGCATATATTTAGATATCTCCGGGGAACTCTAAATATGGGATTGTTCTATTCTAATGAATTCAAGTCAGAAATGGTTGGCTATATTTGTCTGATCCACATAAAGCCCGATCTCAAACATGATATTTGTTTACATATGGAGGTACAACTATATCATGGCGTTCAATGAAACAAACAATAGCTGCCACATGTACTAATCATGCTGAGATAATAGCCATTCATGAAGCTAGTCGGGAATGTGTTTGGTTGAGATCAATGACTCAACATATTCAAGAAATGTGTGGGTTTTATGGAAAAAGATAATCCAACTATACTATATGAAGACAATGTTGCTTGCATCGCTCAACTGAAAGGAGGATACGTAAAAGGAGACAAAACAAAACACATTTCAACAAAATTCTTTTTCACGCATGATCTTCAACAAAATGGTGAAATTAATGTTCAACAGATTCGTTCATGTGAAAATTTGGCTGATCTGTTCACTAAGGCATTACCAACGTGAACATTTGAGAAGTTGAGACAAAAGATTGGAATGCGGCGTCTTCGAGAAATAAAGTGATATTTTCATGAGGGGGAGTAAGATAAGTGTTGTACTTTTTTTCCCTTAGCCTAGGTTTTGTCCTACTGGGTTTTCCTGATAAGGTTCGAGGCAGCAAATAAAGCTTATTACAGATATGTGTACTCTTTTTCGTTCACTAAGATTTTTTTCCCACAGGTTTTTTTTTTTCTTAGTAAGGTTTTAACGAGGCATGTTATCTATTTTTAGACATCCAAGGGGGAGTGTTATAAAATATTTAGTAAATGTGGATGTCCACTACTCCCACTACTTTCACTCATGATGTAAATAACCTCCCACTACTTATCATTTTTATGATTGTAACTCCCACACCTCCATAACTTCTCCCCGTGATCTTCCCCATGATCTCAAAGGTTTATGTCATGTTTAAGACAACCCTTCTGTAACCTACAATGTAATAGTATAAATAGAGGCATGAAATGTGATATGTTACACACTTGAACACTTGATGAAATAAGAAAGTTATCTCTTTTTCTCTTATTCTACTTATCTTCTTGTCTTACATTGTTACTTTGAGCTATATTTTTAACACAAACAATTAAATCATCCAAATACTAGTATTAAAAGCATGCAAAAATTAGGTATTCACAAAAGTTATGAAATACTTCTTTCCACCGCGAGATGGTATTGACTTCATGTCACAAATATCTGTGTGAATTAAGTCTAAAGGATTTGAATTCCTTTCAATTGACTTATAAGCATGTTTAACATACTTAGATTCCACACATATTTGACATTTTGATTTGTTGCATTCAAACATAGGCAATACTTCCAAGTTAATCATTTTCCGCAAGGTCTTATAATTGATATGACACAAACGTATATGCCATAATTTATTTGACTCAAGTAAGTAAGACGAAGCTGAAATTTTATTATTATTTTCAAAAACCATTACATTCAGCTTAAAAAGGCCCTCAGTGAGGTAACCTTTTCCTACAAACATTTCATTATTACTTATTACAACCTTATCGAATACAAATACATATTTAAAATTATTCTTAACAATAAGTCCAGCAGATACTAAATTCTTCCTAATCTCGGGAACGTGAAGGACGTTGTTTAAAGTCACCACTTTGCCGAAAGTCATTTTGAGAAATATCTTCCTACATCCTTCAATCTTGGCCTTTGCAGCATTTCCCAAATAAAGCGTCTCTTCAGGTCCAACAGGAGCATAAGTAGCAAAAGCTTCTATAACAGCACAAACATGACGAGGGGCTCCAGAATCAATCCACCACTATGTAAGATTTCCCACCAAGTTGCATTCGGAAAGCATGGCGCACAAGTCATCAATATCATCATGCTTTTCAACCATGTTTGCTTGACCCTTCTTCTTGTCTTTCTTCGGAACACGACACTCCGTAGATTTGTGTCCTACTTTTTCACAGTTGTAGCAATTTCCACTGAACCGCTTCTTGCTTGGGTTATTTTTCGGTCCAAAAGCCTTCTTGCTCTTTTGTTATCTTCAACAATATTTGCTCTCATTATTGTTGAGTTTCCACGGCCTCTCTTGTCAGCAGCTTTATTACCCTCTTGGATTCTCAACCGAACAATGAGATCTTCAAGGGACATCTCCTTGCGTTTGTGTTTCAAATAAATTTTGAAGTACTTCCACAACGGAGGCAACTTCTCAATCATCGCTGCTACTTGAAATGCTTTATTGATGGCAAGACCTTCAATGAAAATTTTGTTAGTAAACATAATAAAATTAATACTACCAACATTAGTATTAATTCTACTTATACCTTCAGCAAGGAAATCGTGAATAATCACTTGCAATTCCTGGACTTGGGTAATAATAGACTTGTTATCTACCATTTTGTAGTCCAAAAATTTTGCGGCAACGAACTTCTTCAACCCGGCATCTTCAGTTTTGTATTTCTTTTCAAGCGCAATCCACAGCTCCACGCCACTGTAGACGTTATACAAAGCGTCCTCCAGTCTGTTAAGAATATAATTCTTGCATAGAAAATCAGAGTGCTTCCACGCCTCAATCACGAGAAAGCGTTCATTCTCTGGAGTTTCATCAGAAAACACATGAATATCTTCCTTGATGAACTTCTGGAGACTTAGAGTAGTCAAGTAGAAGAACATCTTTTGCTGTCAGCGCTTAAAATCAATCCCGGAAATTTTTTCGGGTTTTTCCACCGGTGCCAATGTTGCCGGTGTTGTTCGGATCGTTGAGGCATTGGCAGTTACCATCGGAACAACTTGGTTTTCGTTGTCATTCGTCATTTCTGTAAAAGAATGACACAACCGTTAAAATCACGTAGATTTTAATCTCCAATAGAGTAGAAAACCACAAAGGCTTTACTCTCCAGAAACAATGAGTATAACACAAATACAGAAAATATATTTAAATTCCTTAAGCTTGTTAGTAAACTGTATTTGTAAAATAAATCTGGAGATAATAAAAATTAATATTCAAACAGAAATGTAAACGAAATAAAAACAAATTCGAGCCCACTGAATTCACAGTGTTTCCTTAAGGAATTTAATCTCCTCCTAGTACCCAAGGTTATGGATTATTTTCTCCCAGGATAGAACGAATTACACACTGGTGTAGTGGTACTTCAAACACCAGTGTTTTAGTAAACACAAAGTTCGGTAGCAAATCACACTTACTATTGCTTTCTTTGAAGTTAAAATATGCAGAAGAAAGGAGGAGAACTCAGAAATTCGTATGGAAAATCTGAGAGAATGGACTTGTATTTATAGCCAAAGTTGGGCTGAAATCTGAAGAAGTGCAACTCTTCAGAATGGTTATTTTTGCAAAATGGCCATAGCATAAATGTCATAATAAAGAGGAAAAATTGAAGAGGGTAGTTAATTTTCTGTTACAAAACCAGAAAACTAAAATTGGATAACTGAAGTGGATTTAATATTAATATTTATTTTAATATTAATATTTTATTATTAAAATAAATATTTAATAACATTTCTGTTAATATTTACTATTAACAAATAAATTTGGTCCAAAAATTAATCAATCGATCATTTGACCAAATCTGAAGCCGAAGCCTAGCCGAGCGACGACGGCGCGATGCTTGCCTTCTTCTCAACTCTTTATAAGCTAGAAGAAGAGCGATTATTTATATTACTCAAATATTTCATTTTTCTCTCTATTTTCCATTCACCCCATTTTAAGCATTACTAGCCTAAAACCCCCCAATAGAATTGACCCAAATGGCCGCTCATCTAATCTCTTAAACTAAAAATAGCCAAATAATGTATAGTTGTATAACTATGTATAATTAATGTTTAATGTATGTATACTGGCTAAAAAAGTGAATATTAAATCTGATCGGCTATTTATGTAACAATCCCAAATAATATTGTACAAAATAGGACAGAAGAGTAAGTAATGCAATAAATTAAAAGCATATAAATTCTAATGATTAGTTAATTGATTCAAAGTATAAGGTGCCACCGTGCCATGGTGAGCATCAACTATGCAGGCTTGAGTTCAACTAGACTCAACTCTTATTCTAGCTCAACTCTTTTCAAGAGAAGCAGCCACTCAAAATTCGACTTGGTTGAATCACGTTAAAAAATAAAATTATTTCTTTCCACCAATAAACTTTAATGTATTTTTATACAATAATTGAACCTTTTTATATAATAGTTATTGACTCGATTGAGTATTTAACATGCAAGCCCATCTTGGCTAGGCAAAATCTCGAGTCAAGCCTACTAAGATGCAAAAGAAAACTAGGTATCGTTAGTTAAGAGTTCTGGAGATTAAATTCCATTTGTACCCATTGAGGAACAATTTGTCACTTCTCCAAAATGCAACCAGGGAAAAAAAAAGGGG
>ML363502.1:0-60225 GCA_005239505.1 Nicotiana paniculata | reverse complement strand
GAGATTAGATATAACATTAATATTTATAGCAAAAAATAGTATAGAATTTGGGTGTGGTCAAAACATAGTTGTTCACATCTATAAGCTCAGGGGGCTAGCAATGAAATTTTTTAATTCTTATGTGACAAGTATATCCATGATCAAGCAAGAAAATGCTTACGTCGTCTCCTAGACTAGCATAACCTACAATTTCGCTTCGATTAACACACGGGAAAAGTTCTAGACTACACATGATAACATAGAAAACCACTAAACCTCACTCACACATTGCACATGACTCAATCACAACGGTTTTATTCAACTCTCAAGTCAAGCAAACACACAAAATTGAGAGAATTAAGCAATATTACACTATGTAGCCTACAAGTCAAGCAACTGAGCTAAGGCGTCACAAAATAGGCTATTTATTTTTCTTAGGCATCACATGTCAACCCAAATACAAGGGAAAGCAGAATGTATGTCATAACCTAATATGCCGGCACCAAACATGTCAATGGGTATCTCTAAGTTACTCAGTTTCTTCCTAACTACTCTAAAAAAATAATTTTAAAGTGCCCGGTTCAAGTTACACCCTTGGAAAAGAAACGGTGCCCAAAGAAAAACTAAGGGATATACCTACCTATCCTAAGAAAAAAATTAAAAAAAATCTTTTTGGTGTTTGTAAATCGAACTTTATCCCTCAAGAAAATTGTCCAACAGATCTATCGTTGGGGAAAAGCCGAGCTTTTTCTATTTTTTATATTTTTATTTTCGTTTCTTAACTAAAGAAAAATAATTTTATATAATTACACTTCACTTCAGAAAGTAGATTCCCCACCCCACACTTATGTTATGCATAGTCCTCGATGCATGATCACAAAGAAAAACATTAAAACCAGGGTGAGAAATACTCCTTGAGACCCTCTAGAGCCTAGCGCGGATTCTCAATCTTTAGATTCGGGATGACTCCACACTTAAGCTCAAACATGCCCTTCAGCTTCAACTTTGGGTACTCAGACTTCCCCTACTTTGCAAAATAAAAACAACACAAAACTCGAAACTAAGAAAAAATTAAAAACATAATAGATATACAGGATGGGTTGCCTCCCAACAATTGCCTTATTTATAGTCGTGGAACGACTCTACTACTCTGCTCGGGATGGGTGCTTTCTCTTCTTCTTTCTCCCATGAAGCCTAGCCTTTTTGCACGCTCTTAACGGGTCTCCTTTTTCATCTCTGGCTCTTTCCTCAATTATCTTTACACCCTCAGCTTGCAACACCACCTCCTCTGAATCACTGCCATTCACATAAGGACTCTGCTCTATCCCCTTCACGTCGACCACATTAATCATGCACAGGCCCTCATAATGCTTTGGGACTTTAAGTGCCTTGTACACATTAAAAGTGACCTCCTCATCATCAACTCTCATTTTTAACTTCCCTGCCCTCACATCAATAATTGCTCCACGAGTAGCTAAGAATGGTCGCCCAAAATAATGGGCACTTCCTCATCTGCCTCGTAATCAAGAACAATAAAGTTAGCAGGGAGAATAAACTTTCCCACTCGAACTAGCACATCCTCAATAATTCCTTCCGGCATAATTAGCGACCTATCTGCTAACTGTAAAGTGATTGTGGTAGGTCTAAGAAACCCCAATCCGAGTTTCTTGAACAAAGAAGATGACATCAAATTTATACTAGCCCCTAAATCACACAGGGCTCTACCAACTTCTTGTTTTCCAAGAGACAAAGGAATTGTGAAAGTCCCAGGATCCTTCAACTTAGGCGGAAGTTTACTCTGAACCCTGGCACTGCACTCTTCAGTAAGTGCAACTGTTTCGAATTATGCATGTCTTCGTTTGTTTGCCACAATATCTCTGAGATACCTTGCATACTTAGGCACTTCTTGAAAAATTTCCACCAAAGGCAAATTCACACTCACTTGGCTCAACATATCTAGGAATCTCTTGTACTTATCATCATCTTTTTGCCTCTGCATTCTTTGTGGAAACAGAGGTGGTGTCGTTGTTTCAATTACTAGCTCAGGTCCTTTTATCTTCTTTCTCATTCCCATCAACTGGCTTGGGAACTAATTCTCCTTCAGGATGAGCTGTATTCTTCTTTGTCTTTGGAGCTTCTTCTAGTATTCTTCCATTTCTCAAGGTAATTGCATTGACTTGAGCCTTAGTATTGGGCTCAGTATCACTAGGAAGAGCTCCTATTGGTCTGGTATTTTGGGCACTAGAAATTTGTCCCATTTGGCATTCCAAATTTCTCATTGCTGCTGCTTGGGCCTGGTGATCAGCCATTATTTTCTGATTGAAAGCAAGTTGGTCGTTCATCATTCTCTTCATAATCTCCTCAAGGCTAGTTTATTGTTCAGCCTGAGGTGGTATGTATTGTTGTTGAGGTGCTTGAGGCTGATACTGATTCTGATTGCCTTGATTTCCACCCCAAGAGAAATTTGGGTGGTTCCTCCAGTTGGGATTGTAAGTGTCCCCATACTGGTTTGTTTGGCCTCGATTTACATTACTCACAAAATATACAGACTCTGGATTTGTTGGGCATAGATTGCTCATGTAACCCTCTCCACAGACTTCACAAAATACCTGAATCTGTTGAACTGGTTGCACTGGTTGGGCCTGTTGCAGTGGTTGAGACTGTTTCTTGTTAATGATCAGGGTCATCTGATTGACTTGGTTAGTCAATGTAGATATCTGAGCTGACAGTGTTGAGACAACATCTAGTTCAAGAACCCCTGGTGACTTTTGAACCACATTCCTTCCCATCTCACCTTGTCAGTCTGGATTGCTTTTGGAGAATTTATTTAATAATGCAAATATTTCATCATAATTCTTCTCCAATACCTGACCTCCAGCTGCTGTATCTATCACAATTTTTGTTTGGGGATGGAGCCCCTCAATGAAAGCGTGAACTAACACTTAGTTTGTCTGATTATAATGAGGACAGTCTCTGAGTAGCCCCTTAAACCTTTCACATGTTGAATATAAAGATTCGCCTGCTTTCTGTTTAAAGAAGACTATCTCAATTCTGATCTTTGCAGTCTTGCCTGAAGGGAAGAACCTTGCCAGAAATTTTCTCGCCAAATCGCTCCATGTTGTAATGGAATTAGCTGGTTCTGCCTTTAACCATCGGTTTGCTTCTCCTAACAGAGATAATAGGAAAATCGTGAGCCTCACATAATCTGGCGTGACACCGTTAGTGATATAAGTATCACTAATCTCCAAGAAGTTCAGAATGTGCTGCTGAGGATCCTCGTGTGGAAGACCCATAAACTGCCCGTTTGCGTGGAATAACTGGATCATGCTCTTTTTCAACTCAAAGTTCCTAGTGATTCTGGGCTTCACGATGCTGGAGGTAACATTAGCAATACTGGGCATTTTTACCTCCTGAACGGCCATGTGTTGGTCTTCTGCCATGTTCACAGGAATTTGAATGAGGTCCTGAATATTGTATGTATCCCTTGCTTCCCTCAACCTCCTGTGAAATGTTTCTAAGGTTCGGGGTCAAAACCGTCAAGTATGTCCTGGCTTCTGACCCTACGCATTCAATAAACTTGTTCCTGAGATTAGAGTAACAATCAAGTAATATTAGACTGGACAAAATAAATAATTAAAGCAAAAACTAGAAAGTAGTCTATATTCAAGTGCCCGACAACGGCCCCAAAAACTTGTTGGTCCCAAACGCACACTCAAGTATACATGGTCGTACAAGTAATATAATGATAAATCGAGTGTCGAACCCACAGAGATTTGTGTAAACTTCTTACNAGACAAATATTCCAGGGTTGTGATCTATTCACCACTCGTATTGCATTCTAATTAACTCTCCCTTTCATATAATTCATTCATGGTTGCTAATTAATCGATAAATGCTCTCATAGCCTTCTCCCGAAGCACTACTCGTTTATTCTCAATAGATTAACGCCTATAATCCTATGAAATTAATCTATTAGAATGCACTAAGATTACGATATTTAATTAAGCACGTTGAGTAGGTATATTCCTATCCTAACCACAAATTCGCTCCCCTGAAGGGTTAAGATCGCGCTCTCTTCAATTCTTCTCTAATCTATACACGACTTTCCCAAGCATAACATAGATAGTATATAGAACCTAACTGCTGGCCAGACAATTAAGCAATTAAACACAGAATTGAAGAAACAACCATATATTGAGTAACGATAATCAAGGTTAAACTAATGTCGAATAACAATATTCATGGCTAAATCACAACCCCAGAACAATGGGTGTTTAGCCACTCATGCTTAAATCAAACAATTGCATAAGTGTTGAATTAATTGTAAATCCTGGAAAAAGATGAAGAAAACTAGGAATCCTTCACTCCCTATAAATTCCGTGTGTATTATTCCTCCAAATTGGCGTCCAACCCCTCAAAAATAAGCTTAGACTTGCTTTTATACGTGTTGGGTAGGTTTAGGGCCGAAATAACCGTGTCCCGGGCAAAATAGGACAAAATTCTCGTCACCGGCGCCCTGGCTAGCGCCTGGCGTCCACCAGGGCGCTGGCCCCTTTAGCTACTGCCCACAGCGCCACAGGGGGCCTGGGCGCTACCTGTGGCACCCAAAATCGTTGATTTTCTGATTTCGTCCGTTTTGGCTCTAATTTCGCGCGTTTCGCCCCCAATTGATACCAAATCATTCCTAAACATAAAAACACTTCAAATTAATATAAATCATCATATTTAACATCTAAAATTCACGAAAAAAGTGAAATATGAGGCGATATATATAGAAATATATACATTTTAAGCTAAACATCAGAAGTATCGTGCAGCTTTGCGGCGAAGTGCTTGGGCTGCTTTCCTGTCTTCAGGTACTGTGCCATTCTGTAAAAAATTAAGAATTTCGTTTCTCCAGTCCCAGGTTACGTTGTTGAAAGTTACCTCATTCCTGTCCTGGTCTATTATTGAATGAAATAGTTGGACGACAATTGCATTGTCTTTGTTCGTTACTTCCGTGACTGTTGCGAGGTTAGCTAATGCATTTGCTACTGCATTTTCCTCTCTAGGTATTTGCATTACCTTCCATGTTTTGAATTGTCTCACGAGCTCTCGTGCTTTTTCAATATACTATTGCATTCTAGTCTCTCGAGCGATGTAAGTCCCCTATATATGATTTACTACCAGTTGTGAGTCGATGTTGATCACAATTTGCTCGATTGAGAGCTCCCGTGCGAGTTCAAGCCCTAAAATAACAGCTTCGTACTCTGCTTCATTGTTAGTTACATGATAACACTTGATAGCTTGTCGTGTCTTTTCACCACTGGGTGATATTAAGACTATGCCTAAGCCAACACCTTTTATATTTGAAGAACCATTGGTGAACAAGGTCCATATGCCTGGATTAGCACCGTTAAAGAGTTGTAACTCTTTTTCTACTTCAGGTACAATGCTATTACTAAAGTCAACAACAAAATCAACTAGTATTTGAGACTTAATTGCAGTTCTAGGCTGATAGATTATTTCATGCTCACTTAATTATATGGCCCACTTGGATAATCTTCTTGACAATTCATGTTTATGCAGAATATTTCTTAAAGGATATAAGGTCACAACGGTGATTGGGTGGCATTGAATATGGTCGTAATTTTCTAGATGCCATTATTAAAGCTAAGGCTAACTTTTCCAAATGTGGATGTCTAGTCTCAGCATCTAGCAAAGTTTTACTTACATAATAGATAGGAGATTGTTTACCTTTTTCTTCTCTTACCAGTACTGCACTTACAACAATTTATGAGACAGCCAGGTAGATGTACAGTCTCTCCCTTTCTTTTGGCTTTGAAAGCAGTGGTGGTTTCGATAGATAAATCTTCAGATTCGTGAGGGTTTGTTGACATTCTTCAGTCCATTTGAATTGATTCTGGTTTTTAAGAACTGAGAAGAATTTAAAACTTTTTTCGGAAGACATAGAAATAAATCGTCCTAAAGCTGCTATTCTCCATGTTAGTCTTTGAACTTCTTTTTTTTTTGTTAAAATATCAGGTATTTCCTCTATAGCTTTAATTTGAGCGGGATTTACCTCTATTCCTCTGTTCGATACAAGGAACCCCAAAAATTTACCTGATTGCACTCCAAAAGAGCATTTCTCTTGATTTAGCTTCATATTATACCTGCGTAAAATATCAAAAGCAGTAGAGAGATGCTGGAAATGGTCTTGTGCTTGTGTTGATTTTACCAACATATCATCAATATAGACTTCCATCGTCTTTCCAAGATGTTCTTGGAACATTTTATTCACTAACCTTTGATAGGTGGTGCAGCGTTTTTCAAGCCAAAAGGAATATCTTCATAACAGTAAGTCCCCTTGTTTGTAATGAAGGAAGTTTTTCCCTCATATGAGGGATTCATTTTAATCTGATTATAACCATAATATGCATCTAAGAAGCTCAATAATTCATGACTTGTTGTGGCGTCAATCATTTGATCTATATGTGGCAGTGGGAATGAATCTTTGGGGCATGCTTTATTTAAGTCAGTATAATCTACGTGTACTCTCCACTTTCCATTCTTTTTAGGTACTACCATGGTGTTTGCTAGCCAGTTAGGGTATGTTACCTCTCGTATCGAACCAATCTTCAAAAGTTTCTATACCTCTTCGTCGATCACTTGATTCTTGAATGGTCCTTGCTTTTTTTTTCTCTTCGAGAGTGGCCTAGCCTCGTGCCTATATACACTTTCTTCTCATGCTTTTGTTCAGATAATGGAACAACTTCGAGCTCCTTCGTAGTTGTTTTGATGTGCTCATCTTCCTCCGGCTCATGAATGATGTCCGGTCTGGAATATGCATCTGTGTGGTATAGTACACCTTCTGTGGTAACTTGATTCTCCTTATTGTAAGTATTTTCTTTCATACCTGTTTCAGCAATAATACCTTCCGTACCTATTTGGGTAGTAATTTCTTCCATGCCTGTTTGGGCGACGTTACCTGCTTGAGAGATTCCCTTATCTCGTAATTCTCCCACCTCTATTTTCTTGTTGTAGTGTATCATAGATTTTATATTTCTTGCGGTCTGCTGATCACCTTTGATTTGCTGAATCCCCTATTCAGAGGGGAATTTAATTATCTGATGCAACGTGGAGGGTATCGCTTTCATGTCGTGGATCCATGGCCTTCCCACGATCACGTTATAAGCCATGTCAGTATCGATGACTTGGAACCTGGTACTTTTGATCACCCCCTAAGCATAAGTGCTAAGCTCAATTTCTCCTTTTGTTATAACCATAGAGTTATCAAACCCTGATCGTGCCCTTGGGATTACTTGATTCCCCAGTAGCATTTCTTCCACGACTCTTAGAAAAATGATATTGACCGAATTGCTTGGATCAATCAACACTCTTTTTACGTTAGTGTCATGAATAAGTAAAGATATTACTAGAGCATCGTTGTGCGGAAGCATTAATCCGCCGATATCTGCATCATCGAAGGTTATATTGTCTTCTCCCATATTTTCACGAGCCCGTTTCCCATGTGTAATTGTAAACTTTGTGGTTGTTTTGCAGATCACTCTGTTTACTTCTGCACCTCCATGTATCACGTTGACGGTTCGTTTTGGAGAAGGAGGCTTTGGGGGCTCCTGCATGTTCCTCATATATGGCTGTTTACTTTTATCACTAAACAATTCTGTTAAATAGCCCTGTTTCAATAAATTTTCTACTTCACCTTGTAAAAATCTGCAATCCGCAGTTTTGTGCCCATGATCGTTGTGGAATTCACACCAGTGATTTGGGTTCCTTCTACTTGGATTTGACCGCATATCTTTGGGCCACTTAACCTTGTCTCCCATGTTCCTAAATATTGAGACATGTTTAGTAGTACTTACATTAAAGGTATGATCCCCAATTTGAGTATTACCTCTAGGTCATTCATCTGGATCTTTTCTGGACCTAGACGAGGATGAGACTACGTCTCTTCCTTGTGGTCTATAGTCCGACCTAGTGTTTTCGAACCCGGGGCGAATATCGCGTCCCGATGGTCCTAAGTAAGAATCGTACCTATTTTTACCTGATCTTCTGTCTGATTCAGTACGTATGGATCTGGAATGATCTTCATCTCTCGAACGAGCAATGTTATTTTCTTCTATTATGAGTTTGGTACTATACCTGTTATATACATCGTTCCATGTTGTAGCGGGGAATTCTCTTAGACTTTCCTTAAGTCGTCTCATGGATTCTGAGCTTTTATCGGTTAGGTTGCTTGTAAATTCCATGGCTTCCCAATTATCAGGCACCCTGGGTAACTGCATTCTTTCTCGTTGAAACCTGTCTACAAACTCACGGAGTAGTTCCGTGTCTCCTTGTTTTATTTTGAATATGTCTTCCATTCTCTTCTCAACTTTTTGTGCACCAGAGTGTGCTTTTATNGGCCCCTTTGGTAAGTGTTTCCCCATATTTTTTGACAAGGACTGATTCAATCTCTTGTTTTGTTAAGTCGTTGCCTTTTACTCCAGTAGTGAAAGCAGTCACATGATCACGTGGGTCAGTTGTTCCATCATATTTGGGAACGTCAGAAATTTTAAACTTCTTGGGTATAGGCAAGGGTGTCGCACTTGGCTTCCAAGGTTGTTGAGAATACCTATCAACATCAATGCCTTTGATTATAGGTGGTACTCTAGGAATTTTTTCGATGCGATCATTCTGCTCCTTCATCTGTTTCTGCATGGTTAGTAGTAAATTTTGTAATTCTGAGTTATTAGATATACCTGGTCTCATTTCGAGAGATTCATTAGGAGTATCTCCTCTTCCCGAGTTTGCCAACCCAGATTGAGGATTTTCCATGGTGATGGTGTTATTGGGGGGTGGCGTCGGCGGTGTAGGTAACGTTGCCGGTAATCCTCTCGTAAATTATTGCAAAGCTTGGCTCACATACTCTGCAATCATTTGCTTTACACGATCTTGTTCCTCAGTTTGATCATTATCACCATTGTTGTTATTGGATCTTTCAGGGGATTGTTCCCTTGAACCACGTGGGGTTCCTGAAGGGGATGGAACTGGGGTTACACTCTTTTGCTGGTTGTTGTCGTTGGAGTTTGACATAGTTCAGAGGATATCACTTGAAAAGCAAACAAAGATTATCAGATTCCCGGTAACAGAACCAATTTGTTTAACCAAAGAATTAGACTCTTTGGCTAAAGCTATTTTTAAGATGAACACGGGTTACTGATAATCAAGGAAATAGAGAAAAATGAATAACAAACGATATTGCAGAAATATAGGAAAGCGAAGTCAATTATATTCGATAATCAAATTCCTTTACAAGCTGTATTCCCCTCCCTTATATAGGAGATTCCTATAACGTACAACTCTTGCTATGGTTGCTCATTAATGACTAATTATGACATTAATGAGGCGTTACAAAGGATAACGGTAATTGGGGTACGATTACATAATGTTCGAGTAATCAATTATGGATCTTTGAATCTGCCCGTAACTTTGTCTAGATTCATTCTGACCGTGCCTCTCCCCTGTTTTGATCATGTTGAGTTTCCCGTGGCTGATAAGCTCGAGGGTTTACTGAATCGTGCCTCTTTGTACCGTACCTCTTCAAATAACCACATCCAGCTGTCACGTTTTCCTGTGTCCACGTGACTGACTGAGTTGTCAAAAGTTGGCTTACGTGTGAAACTCTTTTTTACCAATACAAACTTATCAATAGCTAAAATCACCACCGACCGTGATAGGCAAGTCAATCATAAAGCAATAATAAGACATGATAATAAATTACTAAATATACAAGTCTGATAGACAAATATCCATAAATAAAGACTACAACCATACATAAATCTCCCAAATTTGGTAATATTAGATCATGAGCTCTACATCAAAGAGTACAAATCTGATAATATAAAATACTGTCTTAACAACAACAATAAATAAGATGGGAAGAGATACCCAGAACTGCGAATAGGAAGCATCTCTACCTCGTCTCAACAGCAAAGCAGCAACTCAACTCAAGATGCTCAACTGGGTCCAACTCCTGAATCTATACAATTAAGTGTAACGTACAATAAGAGTACAACCTATCCCATGTACTCAGTAAGTATCATGACTAACCTCGGATAGGTAATAACAAGAATCACCAATGACACTCACGTGATAAAGTTGTACAATTCATAGATACATACGAATACGCAGTAACAATACTAGAATCTACATGTGAATGCAGATCAGGACAAAAATGCACATAGAGAGGATATGCATTAGCATCGCAACGGTATAACAATACAATATATAGAGAAGATACGCAATAGTAGGCATGTTAGTCACACATGGAGAGACATATAGAGAAGATATAAGTAAAAAGGTATGTATATGTTTCCGGAGAAAACATATAAAGGAAATATGCAATAAAATCATGTCTACATCCAAGGAGTTTGCATATAAAGAAGATACACAAAACCAAACACAAATCAGATTTCCACAACTGTGTGTACGTTCTCGAGAAAAAATATGAGAGGACGACCTTAGGGGGATGGATCCTTATCCACATGCTGCATGGACAACTCACATGCCATAATCATAACAACCGCATGGACAATCACGTGCCATAGTAAACTCAACCTACACGGATAACTCACTTGCTGTCAAACTAGTCCATAACACAAAAATCATATACAAGAATGCATACATACATATATGCATCTAGTTGAGCTACAAAACTCCAAATAATGAATAAATGAGCTAAACCCTCAAATATAAGTCTGCTTAGAGACTTTCACATCTGTGGGAAAAAGTGTTGTATCTGCGACACTGCTCATACGACCAATACCTCGCATATGCGAGCTTTCATTAAATAGCCGCCTTCTCGCACCTATGAAGCTCATCTCCGCTTCTGCGATCTGGTAGGTGTGACCACCTTCCACTTCTGCTCACCAACTTTTGTGCACAAGCCTTCGCAAAAGCAATACTCTAGCTCCCGACACCTACTCGCATCTGCGATCGCCAATCACCTTCTGCGGACTCCCACCTGTGCATAATGCCTCATAGGCGCGACACACCAACACCAAAACTGCCTCTCAACTCCAAAATGATCCGGAACCCATCGGAAACACACCTTAGCCCTCCGGGAAACCCTGTCCAAACATACCAACAAGTCCTAATACCTCACTCAAACTAATCCAAAGTATCACAATATCGTAATTAACATCAAAACCAAGAATCATCGATCAAGATCAATCTTTTCAAACCTTCTAACTTCCACAAACATGTCCTAACCATGCCTAAACATTTCGAATTTCAACCTACCTATGCACACAAATCCCGAATGATAAAATATACTTATTCTAAGTCTCAAAACACCAATCTGAACCTGGTATCATTAAAATAAACCTACAATCAAACTTAGGAACTCTTCAAACTTTCAAGTTGCCAACTTTCGGTAAATATAGCCCAAACATCATAGAAAACTCCAAATCCAAATCCGAACATATTTCTAAGTCCAAAATCACCATTTGAACCTATTGGAACGAACAAATCACCAATCCGGAGTTGTTCACATAAGCGTCAAACCTTGATCAACTCTTACAACTTAAGCTTTCAAAAATAAAACTAAGTGTGCCAATCACTCTCAAACCTTCCCAAAACCCACTCGACCTTTCCCGAAAGTCACCAATATGAAATACACATATAGGGAATATTAAATAGGGAATGACACTAAAATACACAAAATAACTGGCCAGATTATTACACTATAAGCCCAATACTCACTAGACATTGTCCATACACCCAATACATTTACTAAACCATTGTCATAACACTTTCTATTTGAAAGTGGTTTTACTATGTTTGACTTGTTAATCTTAGAGCGTTTATTAATACTTTTGTTGCATTTTATTGGTAATGATTTTATTATTTGCATAAATATTTTATTTGGATGATTGTGGTAGATATGAGAAACTATTATGAAAATCTGACATGATTACTTTATCTGAATGTCCATTTATTATAAGGTGAAGAAGAAACTCAACTTATATGCTCGAACCAAAAATTCGAAATCGAATTTAAAAAGTCTCATCCAATCCGAACTTATTTGGATTGGATTAAGAGATTAGCCAAGCTTCCTCCAACAACCATGTCAAGGCAGTTGTATCAAAGGTAGCTTCCCAGATTGACAATGACAATTACAAGCAGATACTCAAGGGTATAACAGGAAGGGTGAATTTCTCGCTTTAATGGGCCAGACTACTACTACACCAAACACACTCCATGAGTGGTTTAGTTGAGTGGCTAGACTGGTACTCTAAACGAGACCAATACTTTCTTTTTAGAAAGTAGCAAAAATCATAAGAGAAGAAAAGTTCGCAGAAGGTTGGAAAATAGTACCAAAGAAAGAGAACGTGGATCAGGTGTCCTCTTGGATGTTCCAAACCACCATCTTAGGCTTCCATCTTTTGCTTCAGACAGAAAGTTTGGGACTCCTCTAACTGTCCTAAGGTGGAGAAATTCCTTGTCACATAAGTAGCGACCTGCACGAATGGTGTAAAGATTGCCCCGCTGTCTCCGACATGAACCCGGTGAAATTGAATTCTCCGTGAAGATGCGGAGTACCAACGGCTAGACGTAAGACCCCATGCGTTCTAGCTCGTGCCCACTTAGAGAATATGGAGATTCTCGTACGGGGAAAAGCGGCACTCGACATCTATTAAACAAAACCAAGAGCAAAGCCATACCATGCTCTCAGGAGAAAGTAGTGATAATTACCATGAATGCGGCCCTCGAGGACGTGTACAAGAAGGTTTTTGCCGATTCCTATCAACATGGTGCATCTCTCAGTAGAGGGGCGTGAAAAGTGGAGACTTCGAGAGAATGAATTTAATTTCTTCAACCTGAAAATAAAAAAATTTAAACCAAAATTTTCATATCCAATCTAAATTACCTGAACACCCACCGCTAGTTCTCACAGTTACGCAGGTTTATACCATTTCTTCATTTGGTTAATTTGTATTTTAGAAATTTAAAAGCAAAAATTGAAAAATTAAATTATGTAATATATAGTATATATATATATATATATATATTTTTTTTTTTTTTTAATCTGGACTCTCTCCAGTCATGAACCCTGTTTTACTGTTCATCTCTTTCTCTTAATCTATACTCCTAACAACTATCTTCTTTAACCACACCCTGGTCATGACTATTTAAAGCGTCCTCTTATCAAATGGACTTTAACAATTGGAGTCTTCATTTATGTAAAAAATCTTTTTAAGTTCTTTTAAAATGAATCTGTTATACCTAGTAAATCGTTATTCTCTTACATATATAGTAAGAGAATCTACATCTCTTTCTCTTAAACGAATTTTTCTACTATTGTACTATTAGCGGAAACACCTTTGACCAAGATCTAGGTAAAAATCTCTTTAATAAATTACCAGGAGCCTTAGGAAGAGAAATAGTCATCTGGGTCTTGGGCGTCTTGAAAATAATTTATCCTCTGATCATTTTCTTCAGAGTTAGAGTCTTCAGAATTGGAGTCTTCATTTCTAGATCTGCTTCTAGATCCTGTTTCTGGAGCTGGGTTAATATGTTTATCTTCGTTCTCCTTTCCTTTGAAATAATCTTCTAATGTCTGCTGAACTATTTGTTGTATTTCCCTCCTTTTTGCTACTGATTTCTTCTTTTTTTGTCTTAGTGTCTTTGGTAATTTTCTTTTAGTCTGTGATGAAGTTCCTTCATCTTCACTTTTTAGCAAAGTGACAGCTATCAACAGATTTGATGAGTCTAAAACAGGGAATATAAAGCATATAATACCTGGAAGATATTATAGAGAATATAAAGCATATAAAACTTACATGGTTAAAGAGTGAGGTGAGTTTTCCCTTTTGGGAAAACCCGGAAACTTTGCTCATACTTAGCTTACTTGCACAATATTTAAGAATTTACAAAGAAAGTTTTATACTAGAGTAGAGGATATTTTGGCTAAGGAAAGAAACATAAGGATTTCTTGGAGAGTTTGGTTGTGAAGAATGGTTTTTCTTCCGTGTTTTTCTTACTTCTCTTTGCTTGTGAGCTTCTCCTTTTATAGGCAAAAAATCCGGACTTCAAATGCGGATTTCAAATTACAAAGGCATCTTTATGACTCAGCCGGGTACACTTTGGGGCCCATCGTCACGTGAAATCGTTGAAGATGACTTTGCATTATTGTCCTTTCTCCTGTAGCCGCTTTATTAAAACAAATTCCTTTTCTTTTCTTTCGTCGTCTTCCTCTTTATTAGAACTGACATTAATACGTATTCGTACTTGTATTTATACTTGTATATACACACAATCTGTTTCTAGATCATGTTTCTGAAGTTGGGTTAATATGTTTGTCGTCATTCTCCTTTCCTTAGAAATAATCTTCTAATATTTGTTGTACTATTTTTTGTATTTCCCTCCTTTTTGCTACTGATTTCTTCTTTTTTTGTCTTAGCGTCTTTGGTAATTTTCTTTTAGTCTGTGATGAAGTTCCTTCATCTTCACTTTTTAGCAAAGTTACAGCTATCAACGGATTTGATGAGTCTTTACCGGCTACCGTTTGAACCGGACTAGTTGTATCTCTATCTGATACAGTAGATTTCTTAACATTCAGAGGGGAATGTACACCCATCTCATCCATTTTTTGTTGGGATGGAAAACCCCTGGCTTGAGCTAGTTCGTGCTCTGTCTGTCTTAGCTGTTTCTTCAGAATCTCCATTATTTTTTCAAGATTTGTATTTTCTTGGACCAATCCTTCATTCTTTTGATTGAGTCTTTTGAAGGCTTCAGTCATGGAGTGGCAGTGGTCGCAGAATATGATCTTGTATGTATCTTTATGTATATTGTATTGTGGTATTTTTTCTGGGTTCTGTCTAAGGGATGGTGAAATATAATAGTTTGGTCCTAAAATTCCTCTGGCATAGTTTATGGCTTCCGTAAAATCATTGAATCCTTTAAAAAGTGGGTTTTCTACATCTTTGATCGAGTCTATTACCTCAATCCAAGTGTGAAAAATTCCATTTGTTTTTCCGTGTATATAATACATAAAATTTAAACTTTTTCTCTCTATTTTTATCTGTAAAATACTGTCCCAGAGCATTTAAAGATGCAATGAGATGTTTTGTGTCTTGCTTGTAATGTGAAATCCATCTGTTGTCCATCAAACACTTTTGTTGTCTGTTTATAGAGTGGTCTGGCAAATGTCTAAAAGTCAGATTAGATGAAGGGTATGCAATAAGATTGTATTTTCCAAAATACATTCTTTCTAAAGTATTGTTTACTAAATTGTGTGGTCTAAATTGTACATTACCCAATACTGCCTGTTTGTATAAGTGTGTACTGATTGTCTGGATACCCTTGCCCTTGTCTGAAATCTTTGTTGGCCTCATGCTGTAGAAAATAAAGTAGGGTTATTTGTTAGCCTACTTAGTTGGTCTGCTAGATTATTGTCTTTTCCTTTTATATGTTCAAATTCTATATTGTATATAGAAATTGTATCTAGGAAGTTTAACCATCTTCTTTTACTGCTACTTTTATTATTAGTCTTTTTATGAATTTTTACAATTGCTTCGCAGTCTGTTCTAACTAATATTTCTGGTTTATTGAGAATATATAGTGTAAAACTGTTTAATCCATATATTATTGCTAATATATCGGCATCTATACTACTCATATTTTCTTTTTCTTTATACTTTCCACTATGGTATGCACATATTTTCTCTTCTTTTTTATCACTATATTTATTGGGTCTAGCTTTTAATATAGCTCCCCATCCAGCTAAACTACCATCCGTTTCTATTATAATATAATCTGTCTCTAATGGTATATTTAGATCAGAGATTTCTTTTATCATTTCTTTTATTTTTTGGACAATCTTAATATCTTCTGTATTGAACGGTTTTTGTCCTTTTATACCTGTTTTAGTAAGATTCCACTTAAGATCCAATAATTAAAAGCTATTTATTTAGTTAAAGGATGTTGTCTCATAAATATTATTTATCCTAATGGGATATGTTTTATCTCGTTTTTGATTGTCCTAAGATAATCTTTTTCGCGTTCTAGTTCTATGGTTAATGTTTCTATTTCTGAAATAATACGATTTTTAAGTTCTGGGTTGTTTAATTTACCTACTTCTGGTCTTTCACAAAGAGCTAATTGTATTTCTAACCGATCTATTTAATCTGTATAATTGCTAATATTTTCTAAGGTAATATATATCAGTTTATAGTGGCAACTTATAAATCTAGTAAAACTATGTTGTTTCATAAGATTGTGGCCCAAAAAAAATAAAATAAATCTTCTAGTCTTATCCTAAAGGTGCACTATATCTAAAAGTCCTTTTATAATATCTTATTCTTCTCTTGCTTTCTAGTATATCGCTTGCTACGACAATTATTTCCCAATGAAGTCTATTTAATATGTTATCTACTTGATAATATTCCTCGTATTGCTCTACAAATGTTTTAAGTCTAATAAGCCAGCTATGTTTCTTTTCGTTATAAAGTATCTTTAGTTGTTCTCTATGAATATTTTTAAAAGTAATACCTATATTTTTAGCGTACCAAGTTCTTCTCATATATTTACTATTTCTTTTGTTTTAATAATACTATCCAACTATATTCTAAGGCGGATATTCTATCTATGAGTCTGGATACTATCTACCCTATATATATATAATTTTAATATAAAATATCTGATTATTGGTACATGGTTAGTAAAGAAATCAAGTAGTATTAAATAATACCTTCTACTTTAATCATGATATTAGGCGTACAAACTTATTAGCTTCTTAGCCATAAGAGACTAGCAACTAGTAATGTTTGTCTATCTCAATCAAATATGCTTCACTATCTTATTAGTAGTATCGATTATTTTAACCTTGTGAATTGAACTTTTCATTCAATGTCATAGTTATTCTTTTTTCGTCATTCGTATATATAATTATTAGATTATTTTGGATTTCTATTATCTTATACGAATAATCGAATAATCAAAAAATCAAACTGAAAAAGATTAAACCGGAAAGAAACAAACTGAATCTAAGTAAATTTATTTTAGTTCGGATTAGAGGACATCTTTCCAAAATCTTAAACGAAAATCAAAACGGAACAATGCAAAACAAACAGAAAAATTGGATGCACACCTTATTCTTTGGGGGGAAAGGAGAGACAGCTAGGAATTTAAGGGGGTTAAGGGCAACCGCAAGAACTAACGTGGGGGTAAACTGTAAAGGAAGAACTACACTGAAAATAAATGGGAAGAGCTTCTCTTTCTCGGACGATATAATTTCTTTCCCTCTCTTCCTCTCTTTCACTCTGTTCAATTTCTCCGATCATGCCACGGCAGGTAATTCTCTCCAATCAGTTGTATAAACATTAATAATTGCTCTGATTAATTTCTATTTTTTCACATAAGTTGATTTTGCTATTAATAGTATGTAATTTCCGATTAAGCTTTTTCTCAGTTCCCGCCCTCCATTTATTATAACTAATTAGTTTCTATGTTATGTTACTTCTTGTACAGTAATTTAACTGAAATTATATTGCGATTGTTGCTTCATTGTGTGTGTGCATTTATGTCTTTTAATGTTATTCCACTTGATTTTATAGCTACATATGCAAATTTCTGTATGTGGAAAGTGTACTTTAGGTGCTAAAAGGGCAAATATATAGCATCAAAGTCTTTCTAGAAGGGGATATCGGTTCAGTGTCTGCTTAAGATGGCCAACTTCCAGCCGAACAAGTCCAAATTAAGGAAAACGAAGTTCTTTTTAAATGTAAAGTAGCATTGAAATAAAGTAGTTTTGCGTCGTTGTTGTTTATCATTAAAAACTAATAAGTTTATTTTGCGGAAGCCATCTATGCACATGAGATAAACAAGAAGAGAAGGGTGGTTGCACTTCACTTGTTATGTATTTTTCAATTGAATCACATAATGCCCCTCTACCTCGACCTTATGTAACATGTGGACTGCACTGATATTGGTAACTTTTCTATCCATTACAGAGGCAAAAGAAAATAAGTTTCTCTTCACGTGTTTTTTCTTTGATCATTAGTTGTCGTGCTTTCCTTTATGGTGTCTTTTGCCCCCCGTATATCCATGCTACCACAGTGGCAAACATTGCTAGCTAATAATATTCTGTTTTAGGATGTTTCTTAGTTTTTCTTTTCCTTATTCATCTTTATACCCAGCAGTTATTACATGATTCAGTAGCTTTCCTGCATGTTTCTCTTCTAAAACTGAAAAGAAGCGATAAGGAAAATGGAATTGCACAGAAGAAGTTACTGGAATTTGTAATTTTGGCAAGAGAGAGGATGGATATGAGCAAGATTGAAGTAGCCAGAAAGATAGAAAAAAATAGCGAGAGGAGAGAGAGTAATTAGAAGGATGGACTAAGCAGCTTCTGAGTAGCACTATGGCCTCATAACTGAGGAAGCTTCAGATTGCCGTATAGCAACTGTATTAGTAACTTCCAACAATATCCTCTCACTGTTACATTAAATGCAGACTTCAAGGCAAAACGTGGCATCATGTGTCATTGACAGTAAGAAAGAGAACCTTTAAAATAGTTCAGTTACAGAAAGCTTGGTTTGGGTATATCACCTATCTTCCTTTCGACCTATTTTAGAGTCATAGTTATGCAGGATGAATAGTGTTTGTTTATTTTTTCGCATGTGTAATTAAGCTTGGCTTAGATCAAATTCAAGTCAAAGTTGCAGCATGCCCTGAAGAGAAATCCAATGGCTTTCAATAAGAGAGCATGCAATGGGTAGGTGCTCTTACCATGCCTCATTAGTGCTTAGTTATGATTAATTTTCAGCTGATAATCTCACTCAGATGTGTGGGTTTATTGTTTTGTGCATTAGGTTGCGAGTTGCTTGAACTTCATCCATGCATTTTATGCTGCGGCTTGTTTGATGGAGAGCTTAAGCGTTTGATTCAGTCCTCTTTGGGTAGGTAACAGTGACATTTATTCTCATGACAATTCACTTTGGTTCCTTTTTTTGGTTCTACAAGTGAAGTCCCCATATTTTTATTTCATTTTTCCCGTTTATTTATGTTGTTCTTGGTGAGCATGTTCAGACTTCAGAACAGTACTCTGAATGCACTGTTAGCTAGAGGATCAGCCTCTCTGTCATCCTCACTTCTTCTAAACAAGCCCCAGTCTGAACTTGCTCTTTGGTAATAGAGATAAAGGCTTCCATTTTGTTGCTTTATATGGGTATAGACAATATATACCAAGACTTTATGCTCTAATCCTAAACTAGTTGGGATCAGCTGTACACTCCTCTGAATTCATTCTGCTTTATTTGGAGTAGTTTCATTCCAATACTCAATAATTTTTCTTTTCTAGAACTAGATGCTCCCTAAATTTCACACATTACTTAAGAATTCATCATAATTTGATAATTTTATGCTGAAGCTGAGATGTAGAATCTTTCTCCTTTATTCCGGACCTGAGAAGACACCTATACAGAAGCTCATGTAGGTGAAGTTGTGGATATGGACAACACATGCTAAACAATCCTTTTTTGGAATGGTATTAATATGTTAAGTACTAGGGCAAATGATATAGATATTCCTTAAAATAAAGAGTAAAATTGTTTCATCCTTCGTTATGGTCATTCCTTTGCTGCGATCATGCACTTCCCAAAAGTAGGTTTGAGATCATTTGGGATTAAGACATGTTGATGACATCGACCAAGATATTAACTTGTTTTGCCTTCTTTGACGTGTTGTTTCATCTATGAGTTAAATGGCGTGATACTACACTTTTGTTTAATTCTCTTTCCTCCACTAGTTTGCATTCTTGTGTTGTGATGAATAAAGACAAATTGATATTTTATCGAGTAAAATACCATTAAAGTATGAGAAATATTTCTGTCAGATTTTCATATATGCTAGTAGACTTTTTTTTTTATGTTTGTTTTTTCGAAAACAAAAGAGTAAACTTCTTATTGGCTTGATTGGTTAAGCATGTGAAAGAGGGACTCTTTTTATAAGAATCTTAGATTACGTACAATATGGTAGGTAAAATCTAGATTTATGCCTGCCACCCAAACTAATTGGGATCAGCATATGAATACCACTGTTCATTTCGCTCTATTTGGCCCGGTTTATTCCAATATTGAATGTAGGGTTTTCTATCACTAGATATTCTCTACATTTTGTATTGACACGGATATTTAAGAAGACTCCTCACAGTACTTGACAAGTAGCTCTCACCTATTTAGATCTTTTGCTTCTATTATATCAAGTAGGTGTCACCTATGTTGGTCTTTTGCTTCTATTATGTCTTATTTGCCCTACTTTTGCATAGATTCCAAGAAAATGTAGGGTTTTCCAGAGTTCTTTCATGTGATTTTAGATCTATATCATTCCTTTTTCATAGGTTCATGCTTTCACACTTGCGGATCAATGCATTTGGAGGTCTACATAGGAGATGATTGAAAGACTTCAAGCGTCTTTCTCTCTTTTTATCTTCTATGTGTGCTATTTGCACATTCTGTTGGTGTGATATTTCCGAGCTTGTCTAATAAGGTAAGTAAGTATTCAATAGTTAAGTAAGTAATGTCTTAAGGTATCTATATAGTATTCTATCGTATTTTTCTTATTCATGTATGGTGAGTCATGACATATGTGAATCTAGGCATATACTATCTTAACATTCAACATGCCAGTTCAAACTCAAAGTGGTGAAACAATCTTGAGTTTGCTTTATGAACATAGAAAACTGCCACTGAAATCTTGTAGGAAAACTGCCATTGGGATAATGGTCAGAGAGATGCACGCTGCAACAAAGATGATTCATTATATTCCATCCATTGGACCATGTCCCAATTCCATTCATTTAATATCCCTTTGGTGTCATTGGCATAACAGATGCTTTTCTATTCCATCTCTTTCTATTCTTTTCTTTTCTATATATGGAAAGTTCAACCGGAAAAAAGAGCAGTGGGACGCAGGAAGAAGGGAGACATTGCGCCTTAAGCAGAGAAACAAGAGCGCTGGTTGTTAGAGAGAGGAGGGGTGCTGGTAGGAGTGTTCATCTTTCAGTTTGCTTTTTATCAAATTTCGTTTCAGTTCTCAGTTTTTGGTGAAACTGAACTGAAATAAATATGGTTAGGTTTGGATTTTCTCGTTATGGTTCGCCTGTTTCATTTCTGTTTAGACTTAACTAGGCCTTCCGAAATTGGGCCTCGAAAATAATTTACTTAGATATAGAAGTAAATTCATATTTCAATTGGTTTGGTAATTCTTTTTATAGAATATCGAACACAAACCAACAACAACAACAACAACTACGCCTCAGTCCCAAACAAGTTGGGGTCAGTTTATGAATCCTCACTTCTTCATTTAAGTTCAACTGATATAATCATCATACCAAATGAAGTAAAAGTGAAAAATAAGCTATATAATAATAATAATAATAATAATAATAATTATTATAATAATAATAATAATAGAAGAAGTTCTCTAATAAGTCTAAAACCTATTCCCTACTAGTAGATATCACAATATGGATCTTTTTCTTTTATTGTGATCTATCTTTAGCTAATTCTACATTGACTCCAAAGATTTGTACATATTTCGAGCCAATTTCGTTTCCATGGGATTTTATGTCTACCCTATCCTTGTTTAACACTTTCACTCATTTTAGCTTACACTAGACAAAAATTAAAAAAGGTGCAACAAAATTTAGCAAAGAGCATACCTTTAATATGAGAATGATAGTGGCACTCCATTCAAAAGAAGAGGTCGGTTAGTCAGCATTTGAGGGCCATGAGGCAGTTTACTTCCCATTATGATAGAAAGAAATTTCTGCATAAAAGATATGTAACTAAGAAATTTTGCTTATTGATTAAACTATAAATTACCAATGTTCCATTGTCAGATATCTCATAAATTGATGAGTACAAAAGATCAAAATGAAAAGCATGTTACAGAATTACCATGACTCCACTTTATTTAGTCAAACCTTATTAGGGATGCCAGAGTTCATAGTTTTTATTTGGCACGTGATGCCATGCCAATCACCAACTAAATACTGGGCCTTTTCTATAGTTCATTAGATTAACCATGGCCGTCGTAGGGGAATTAAAAAACTATACTTTTAAACGCAGTAAGTACAAATTTGAAAAAGGAACAACAATCATAAAGGAGTCCAAATGTGTGTGAAAGCCTTAATTTACTACCTTCATTATCAGCCTTGAAACTTAATTCTATTTTATTTGTGCTTAGCTCCAAATTAGTGTTTGCCTCCCTTTCTTACACTTTATAACAGTGTCATCATACGCCCTGGACCAAGTCCTGTCAATTTAGAAATAGTAAACGACATAACATAAAAAGGAGGAGGATAGTCAAGTTAAGCTCATTAGACCTTGCATGTTCCATCTCTCTGTCAATTAATGCTGAAACTCTCCCTTTATGAATTAGACATCTACTTACCAAGTGAAAAACAATAAAAGTGAGCAAAAATTAGTTTTGTGATTTAGAAAAAAAGATTTGAAACTTAAGTGGGTCAACGATTAGCTATCTACATGCAGTGTATTCCTAAAAGATGCAATGTATGAAGACTAAACTAATTGAAACCGTAAGATTACCAAGAACATTCTTTTTGTCTCAAATTCAAAATAAAATCAATATAGATAATCAATAAATGAGTATTCTTACATTCTCATAAAATGTCTCAATCCAAAAATACATGAATATATGAACTTCACAATGGCGTCTAGTTGTGGCACAATAATAGGTATTATTATTGCCTCCCTAATTTCATTTGACTGCCGCCTCATATCCTGAAGTAGAAAATGCAAGATAATAGTAGGCAACTTCTGAAAAAAAAGTGAATCAAATGAATCAACCATGTGAAGAAATGTAGCAGACCTGTCTCGCCATAAGCAAATTATGTAGCTTTTGTGCGCTGAAAGATGGTTGGGATAATTAGTTCTATAGTGGCTCTATAAAGCTGCAAAACAGTGGATATATGATTAAGTTGCAAAACAATAGGTGGTAAATCATCTTGTATTGAGAAGGAAAAAAAAGGTAGTCGAAATCAATTATGAAAATTTTCTGCAAAACCTTTGTATAAAGGACCAGTCATTGTAACTAAATCTTGTACTGAGAAAAAAGTAAAGGTAGACAAAATCAATTATAAAATTTTTTCACGCAATCTTTGTATAAATCCTCAGTCTTTGTAATTAAAACTTCTATGTATGTGATGAAAAGATACATGATCATTTGTAACATGCTCATATAGAACAACATCAAAACAGAACTTATGCTTCTCAGTATAAGCAGTGCAATCCACCTTCTATAATACAACCAAACATCAATTCCTCCTAAATATTTAGAGGTCAAATTAAATTAATCCTAAAAAAAATTGGTAAATATTAAATTTAAGTTACTATGAGCATGTTGATATAGTTACCTTCTTAATTTTGACATAACTTTTCTATAACATTGAGGCTGGAGAATTTGATATTCACGGAATAGATCTACCTCACAGTGTTCATTCCTTGTTAGTAAATTAATTTTTAAGAAATGTAAAAAAATTAATATATTATTTTTAAACCTCCACAATCGTAACTTCCTATTCCCGAATTCTATTCCTTTCCTGGTAACTTCTTTGTTGGTAAATTAATTTTTTTTAAAGTAAAAAAATAAATATTGTATTATTTTGAAATTCAAATTCAAAAAGTAAACCAGTTTAAACTAAATTAACTAATTATGTTCTAAAATTGCCACATGTTATTTTCTTCACGGACACATGGTGAATTCTCATGGCTGACTTCTTTATTTTTAATAATAGATAGATTCCTATTCCCGAATTCTATTCCTTCCTTGGTAACTTCTTTGTTGTTAAATTAATTTTTTTTAAAGTAAGAAAATAAATATTGTATTATTTTGAAATTCAAATTCAAAAAGTAAACCAATTTTAACTAAATTAACTAATTATGTTCTAAAATTGTCACATGTTATTTTCTTCACGCGACACATGGCGCATTCTCATGGCTGACTTCTTTATTTTTAATAATAGATAGATGACCAAACCATCTCAAGCGTTCTCTCATTTTATTCTCAATGCGTGCTACTTGCACCTTTTGGTGAATGTGATCATATTTAATCTTGTATCTTATCTTGTATGACAACACATCCATCTTAGCATCCGCATCTCTACAATACTCATCTTGTGGATATGCTGGACTTTAGCAGCCTAACATAAAACATTTACCACCATATAACATTGCCGGTCTTAGCAGTCCGGCGTTCGCTACCATATAATATCGAAACCGAATTAAGTTATTATATTATCAAAACTGGATAATTGAAAATTTTGGTTCAGTTTTTACACAATTATGAACAGTCCTAGGCACTGGTTGTCTCAACTTCAGGTATCCATTAGCAATCAAAGCTGCATTAGTAATTTTCCTTCCCTTAACAATGGTCGTTTGAAAATCTAGAACAATTTAACGCTGAAACTTTCATCCTTTCCACCATGTTTGGAGATAATCTTACACACACTCACACTAGGTTGTTAGGCTATAATCCTTTCACCCCAAATACCACTTTCTTCATGGAAATTAGAGCTATGAAGTAAGTATTGAAACTCTTTCTAAACACTCCCCTTTGATAATAGAATTTTAGCTTCCAATGCCATTTGTATAACCACTGTGGAACCTGAGCGAAAAGCCGCTGGGCACAAGACGTTTGTTTCCTCCACACCCTTTGATGATAGCTTCTACTTCCTCTTCTTCAATGGCCGTTGTGGTCAGTCGTTCTTGTATGTTATCTTTGGAAGATCCTCATTCTTCATAATCTAGCCTTAATCCATGATTTGAATAGGTCATTTGTGTTACAAATCCAGGTTATAACAATAAATTTTCTTTAACACAAAGATGTTATTAGAAGCTCAAAATTTCTTCCTATAATATCTGGTTCTTCCACTGTCTTGGCTCCTGCCAACCACCTCCACCCTTTATAATTCTGTTGTTGGACCCTCCTATTTGCATTTGCAATCCTTTGAAAAAAGAATTCTGTTTTATCCCCACACTTATATCACAAAACACTTTATCTCTGTCGCAAATATATTCATCCTCCTCTGCCAGTTTTTGCAACTCCTCTAGTAGGGAACTTTTTCTGCCTTAGTTCCTCATCTGTCAAATTATAGGTTTTAGTTTTCCAATCTCTCAGTATGTTCAAAATCTGTCTTCTTGGTTTCTTCCTGTCTATGAACGTTCCAGCTCTGCTTTTTAAGATCTCCCTTAACAGCTTTTTAGCTAATATATAATTGGTCCCGCCTCTGACTCTATTGGAAGACCACCAGTTACTAGCGAGATCCGTAAATCCATATGCATCCATTAATTCTCAAAATTAAAATGCAAATTACTTATTCCCAATTATCACATCCAAAAGTATAGTTTTGTCTTGTTGTGTCCCTGGATGCTTTGATCAATAAATCTACAATTACTTCAAAAAAAGTATAGGTTTGTGATATGATGTTGGATTAGGCAAGGTGTATTGCTTGATCTTCTTAAACTGCTCATCCTATTCCAATGAAAATAAAATCCATTAATTTTGGTAGCTGCTGGTCTATCACCTCCTTGTAACACCGCAAATCTACTTCCTTAAGTAGGGATCAGATTTAGCTTTGGGATGAAATTTGAGAAACCCTCACTGAATTTAGTCATATTTGGCAGGTTTCACTTTCTGCATAACATATCTTAACAAGGAACATTGAAAAGACCTTTTATTACTGCTCATCCAAACCACATATACTTCCTTTTCCATGAAATTGTGCCCCATTAACTCAATAAAGGGCCGCATTTGCAATTGTAGTTAACACTTGAAAAAGTGACAGAACTAGAGAAGTGTTAAGTGTGCGACCACCTAATCAGTAATCATGAACTTATAAAGAGGGGCATTTTATTTGTTTTTTCATGTTATAATACGTTTCCTCATGTGCAGGCCTAGTTCCTTTGTTTGACCAAACACCTAGAGATAATTTTTTTCCGTGTAGCGGCGAGACCTGAACCAAGGAGTGCATTGATGCTATTTGAAGAAAGAAATGAAAACCTCTTATTAGTTTGATTGATTAACAAGGTACAAAAGGGGTTTCTTAAATAAGATTCTAGTCAAATGTACAGTATAATATGCAATCATTCTCTATGCCTAAGACGGCATATTAATATTATACAATTAAATGCATAATATCCTTATATACAACAATAACAACAATAAAAAACCAGTATACTCCCACAAGTGGGGCTGAGAAGGGTAATTAGTACACAACCTTACCCCTACATTATGCAGGTAGAGAGGCTATTTCTGATAGACCTTTGGCTCAATACAAACATAATAATCACAACAATATATAGAAAGAATGCAATAGTGTGAAAGTCAGGAAAAAATAACAATAACAAGATAGTAGAAAAACCAAAACGCAAGCAACATCAACATCAGATAGTAATATAAATCTAAGAGTATGGAAAAACTAGTGTACATTACTACCACTAGAATAAAATGAGAGATGCTCGACTGCCTACTAATCTTCTACCTTAATTCTCGCCCTCTATACCTTCCCATTAAGGTTAGGGGGTATAGAGGGTCATGTCCTCGGTAAGCTGAAGATGCGCCATGTCGTGCCTAATCACCTCTCCCCAATACTTCTTCGTCCTACCTTTACCTCGCCTCAGACCCTTTTTACTGTGGCATCTGGACATCTCCTCTATACGTGTCCGAACCATCTCAGCCTCGCTTCCTGTATCTTGTCCACTACTGCGGCCACACCTACCTTGTCTCGAATATCTTCATTCTTGACCATATCTCTCCTAGTATGTCCACATCCATCTCAACATCCTTATATCCGCTACTTTCATCTTCTGGACATGAGAGTTCTTGACGGGCCAACACTCCGCCCCTTACAACATGATCGGTCTAACTACCACTTTGTAGAACTTATCTTTAAGTCTTGGGGGTACATTCTTATCACACAAGACATCGGATGCTAGCCTCCATTTCATCCATCCTGCTCCAATACGGTGTGTGACATCATTGTCGATCTCCCGATTGCCTTGGATCACAAACCAAAGGTACTTGAACCTTCCTTTCTTAGGGATGACTTGGGAGTCCAACCTCATTACCACGCCAGCCTCCTGAGTTGCGTCATTGAACTTGCACTCCAAGTATTCTGTTTTAGTCCCGCTCAACCTAAAGCCTCAAGACTCGAGGGTCTGTCTCCAAACATCCAGCTTAGCGTTAACTTTGCCTTGCGTCTCGTCATTCCGTACTATGTCATGTGCGAATAACATGCACCATGGTACCTCCCCTTGAATGTGATGTGTCGATATATCCATCGCCAAGGCAAATAGAAATGGGCTAAAGGCTGATCTTGGTGTAACTCCTTCATGATTGGGAAGTGTTCCGAGTCTCCTCCCACTGTCCTCATCCGGGTCTTAGCTTCATCATACATGTCTTTAATCGCCCTAATGTATGCTACCGGTACACCTTTAGCCTCCAAACATTTCCATAAAGCCTCCCTTTTGATTTTGTCGTATGCTTTTTCTAGATCAATGAACATCATATGCAAGTCTTTTTTTCTCTCCCTATACTGCTCCATCAATTTCCTGACAAGAGGGATGGCTTCCATGGTGGAACGTCCCGACAATGAATCCGAAATGGTTCTCGGGAATAGACACACTCCTCCTTACTCGCATCTCCACCACCATCTCCCAAACCTTCATAGTGCGGCTTAGCAGGTTGATGCCCCTGTAGTTGTTGCAATTTTGAATATCACCATTGTTGTTGTATAACGGAATCATCGTACTCCACCTCCATTCTTCGGGCATTTGCTGTAACAACCCAGCCCATTAGTGATATTATCTGCTCTGGGCCTAGGCCCTCACGGGTTTAAAACACGTCACTAGGGTCTAAAGCTTGTTAACTTATATACCCAGCATCCCTCTTGTGTTTTGCCGATGTGAGACTCCGTCTAAAGTCTGGGTTTTACATACACTCCCTCTTATGGACTCAATATCCTCGCTGAGGTTTGCCCCACTGCATGGGATTCGCCTAGACTCAGCACTGAGGTTTGCCCCGCCTAACCGGAGTTTGCCTAAACCTAATTGAACTCTAGCCCACCATCGGCATGGCTGACACAAGAGTGGCTCTAATAACATCTGTAACAGCCCAACCCGCTAGTGATATTGTCTGCTCTGGGCCTAAGCCGTTACAGGTTTAAAACGCGTCACTAGGGTCTAAGGCTTGTTAACTTATATACCCAACATCCCTCTTGTGTTTTGCCGATGTGGGACTCCGTCTAAAGTCTGGGCTGTTACATACACTCCCTCTTATGGACTCAGCGTCCTCGCTGAGGTTTGCCCCACCGCATGGGATTCGCTTAGACTCAGCACTGAGGTTTGCCCCGTCTAATCGGGATTTGTCTAAACACAGTTGAACACTGACCCACCATCGGCATGGCTGACACAAGAGTGACTGATACCATCTGTAACAGCCCATCCTGTTAGTGATATTGTCCGCTCTGGCCTAGGCCGTCACGGGTTTAAAACGCGTCACTAGGGTCTAAGGCTTGTTAACTTATATACCCAGCATCCCTCTTGTGTTTTGCCGATGTGGGACTCCGTCTAAAGTCTGGGGTGTTACATAGGCCCAGAGCGGACAATATCACTAGCGGGCTGAGTTGTTACAGATATTATCAGAGCCACTCTTGTGTCAGCCATGCCGATGTTGGGTCAGAGTTCAACTGAGTTTAGGCAAATCTCGGTTAGGCGGGGCAAACCTCAGTGCTGAGTCTAGGCGAATCCCATGCAGTGGGGCAAACCTCAGCGAGGATGCTGAGTCCATAAGAGGGGGTGTATGTAACACCCTAGACTTTAGACGGAGCCCCACATCGGCAAAACACAAGAGGGATGCTGGGTATATAAGTTAACAAGCCTTAGACCCTAGTGACGCGTTTTAAACCCGTGAGGGCCTAGGTCCAGAGCGGACAATATCACTAGCGAGTTGGGCTGTTACATTTGCCGTACTAAAAATAACATTAAACAACCCAGTTAGCCACTCTAAACCTGCCCGCGCTTTTTCAAAATTCCACCGGAATCTCGTCTGGCCCGGTCGTTCTTCCCCATATCATCTTACGCATAGCCCCCTCAACTCTAATAAACCAACAATACCCGAAATTTAGTCGACTCTCGGCCTGCTCTAAGCTCCCGTCTGGCCATAAATTTTGGCAATTGTTTTTAATTTTTTTCTGAAAACATAGAATATGATAAGTTTTTGAAAAAAATTTGAATTTTTTTTCAAGTACCCAAAAACTAGTTTAAGGCAGTTTTTGGGTGAATTTTTTTCCCACTCACAAAACTTCAATTTTTTTTCCAAATAAATGCATGTCCAATCACAACTTAAAATTTTTTTCAGCTCAACTTCAAAGACTCTTTTTCCAAGTTTAAGAAATCTATATCCAAACGCTCGCCAAATCACCCAGCACAATACTCCTGTACTGTTTTTCGTTTAAGATATGGAAGTATGCTTGCCATCTTCGTGTAATATGTGCGTCTTCCATAATATCCTTATGTATCTTATAGAATTTTCCTTACTCAAGTTCGACTAATCTTGCAATGTGAATCTTGACATTGTTAATTAAAAATTTAGTCACTAAGAAGTTTGCTTGTTTTCTTCACATGGTGTGAGAGCCTCTATGGTTTTAGTACAATGTCAACCAGCTTTCGCCTAAGCAGCCTGCCCTACCAATTTTATTTTTTTGTCTTTTCTATATTTGGCAATTGGTGCGGCTCTTCTCTCCGATGGTTGACACCCTTCTTTCTCGAGCAACCATTGTGGAGTTGCTCCTCTCATGGTGATTAAAGCCTCCACCATTAGTGACTAACAATCTCCTCTAAACCTTGAATTTCTTGCTATTATTTGCCAATTCAAGCTACGCTGATGAGGTTACAGAGACTTGCAACAAACACCATTTTTGGTGGCTGAGAGAGTCCCTTTTCATCTTAGTATAAAAAGCAATTTCTTTCAGTGTGCAGTTACCAGCTATTTTCTAGAGGAAAGAGTTCCATCACATCTTTTTTTAGGGTGATGGTGCACTATTCCAATGATATTTCTACGACAACTTTCTGTGTTTCCAAAACAAAACTCAAGTTGATTTTCTCACTTTGAGTTTGAGGGGCAAGTTTAATATTAGGAGGATAGTTATATAAACCCACATATGTGTTATTGAACTAGAGTAAGGAAAATATTGCAATATATTCTATAGGATATGTTAGGGAATTACAGTGTTGTGAAGAGCGTGAAGCGAGAAAAAGCGACAACCCCTATTTCATGAGAAGCGAGAAGCGAAGCGCTCGCTTTTTTTGAAATGAAGCGGAATAACGGATATAATTTTGGGCAGAAATTGGGCGATTTTTTGAGCAGAAAATAGGCAGAAAATCGGCAGAAGTGGGCAGAATTTTTCTGAAAAAAATTTGCCAGCATTTCGACGCCTTTTGGACATTTAAAAAGAAGAAGAAGAAGAAGGAACTTAAAAAATGCAGAAACATACCTGGTAACGGGGATGTTGAAAGTCGCTTGAGCCTTGAAGAAGAAAAATCAAAAGTTGCTGCGTGATTGAGCCTTGAAGAAAGTCTATGTTCTGACTTCTGAAGGTGAACCCTAGTTTTTCGCAGGTGATTTCGAAGAAGTAGAGAGTCCAAAATAAAATAGAACCAAGTTTTTAATTAAATAGGCCTGTTAGGTATTTTAAAAAAAAAGCGTACGCTTCGCTCGCTTCTCCCGCTTCGCTCGCTTCTCGCTTTTTAGTGGGAAGCGGTCGCTTTTTAATACCTGAGTCGCTTCACCCATGTGAAGTGGGCACTGAGTCGCTTCGCATCGCTTCTCGCTTAAAGCGAGGAAGCGAGCGCTTTTTTAATCACTGGGGAATTATGTACTTAACTATAGAATGTTTTCTTGTTTTATTAGGCATAGAGGTTGATTACCTAGCATATTGTATATATCCCAAGAATCTTATATTAGGGGTTCCATTTGCACTTTGTTTATTAGTCTAGTTAATAAGAAGTTTTCTCTTATTTCATTGCAAGACGAGACCTTTCAAGCTATTATTTCCGAGGCACACCTTTTTGTTCCCAACTATTAATATACTCTACTCACTGCTTCAAACAAGTAAGCTTATAAAGTGTCAGCTATACAAGTGATACACTTCAAACCAAACCAAACTCCACCTGTCCACTCATATATGCTCTCGTACTTGTCTTACAAAGTCTGTCAGTTCTACTCCGCAACTTAGTCTGAAGCAGTAGATGCTGGCGTTCCACTTCTCAACAAGCGTCTTTAATCTGCTTTTCTTGTTCTTGTTGTTTTTCTCCTAATATTCTGACACACTACGTTAGCCTTCATTTGTTCTGTTCAGCTAGCCTTCTTCTCATAGCGTCTTTTTCATAGTTGGAATGAAATTCCAACTTCTTGAGTTCCATCTGGTCTCTTAGCTTTGATCCCCTTGAACTTTCCATTACTCTTCGAACCGGGCTTCTTTCTTTTCTTACTTACTCCTTTCAATCCTCATGGATAGCTCCACAGATACAGTCTAACAATCACCATAATGGGTCTAGAAAAAGAAATCTAAAGATTGCACACAGGACGGACATATGCAGATGTGATAGTCTCTTCATGACAGACCTTCATGCAAGGAATAAGGTTTGTGGGCCAAAAGCAAAAAGTGAGAAATGAAACGTATGCTTATTTTTGAAGTGAAGCTAAGACTTCTCAAAAATAAAACTATAAAAAACATATGCGAACTTAGTACTCCTTCTGTCTCAATTTGTTTGACACCGGTTCTTTTTTATCTTCCCATAAAGATTGAAATGTTTATATATTTTGAAACTCCTAATATTTACCTTAGGCAGGTTCTACAGAGTGGTAGTTAGACCTACTATGTTGTATGGTGCGGAGTGTTGGCCAGTCAAGAAATCCCATGTCCAGAAGATAAAAGTAGCAGAAATGAGGATGTTGAGATGGATGTGTGGGGCATAGCAGGAAAGATAAGATTAGGAATGAAGTTATTAGGGACAAGTTTGGAGTGGCCCCTGTGGAAGACAAACTGCGGGAATCGAGGCTGAGATGGTTCGGAAACGTGTTGAGGAGAGACATAGAAGCGCCGGTTAGGATGTGTGAGAGGTTGACCATGTTTGGTCCGAGGAAGGGTAGAGGTAGGCCTAAGTAGTACTGGGGAGAGGTGATTAGGCAAGACATGGCGTTGCTTCAGCTTACTGAGGATATGACCCTAGATAGGAAGGTGTTGAGGTCGAGAATTAGGGTCGAAGGTTGATAGGTAGTCGAGGGTGTCTCCTAGTATTACCGGTTCGTGTTCCTAGACCTTTAATTATATGTTGTGTCCTTCTTACCGATAGTATTAGTAATATTCTTGTATTTCTTATCTCTAGATATTTGTTAGTATACGCTAGTCTTTGTTTTTTCTTTTCTTTCTTGTTATTGTTATGGTTGGTTGCTTCCTTGTCACTGTTCTTTGAGCCGAGAGTCTATCGGAAACAACCTCTCTACCTTCACAAGGTAGGAGTAAGGTCTGCGTACACACTATCCTCCTCAAACCCCACTTGTGAGATTATACTGAGTTTGTTGTTGTTGTCGTAATGAATAATGATATTTACCTTCCCACATTGTCCCTAATGACATACTCTTCTAGAGGTTGACAAGATTTGTGTGGACCCACTTAGAAGAATACTTTTGATGCTTCATACATATACATATTAAGCTCATGTGTCAAAAAGATTCAAATCCATGATCAGTCACATGGTGCCACACAAATTAGGACTAGGCATAGTGTCATTTTCCCCTTGTCTCTTATATTTTTTCATCTTTTATAGTAAGATTCAAATAATTGTTGCCACTTTATTCCTCATCGTGTGAAGCGCACTTCTCTAAACCGCATGACTTCACCCATGAAGCGGTAATCCCTCACTTTGATTAAGCGATGAAGCAGTTGCTTTTAATTAACATTTTGTATAACATAATCTTCATCTTCTGAACTACGAGTTCTAGACTATGGTGTCTCTTATACATATCCAGTAACACAACTCTTTTCTATGTTTTTTTGGGCCTTCCCTAATATTGATGGATCAAAAACTATAGTAAAAAGAATAGGTGAAGTTATATCTCTTCCTTCCTTGGATTTAGTTTCAGTTTTGCTTATATCAATCAGCATGCCCCTATAATTCGAGAAATTCGAGACCAAGTAATAAGGAAAACCTAAATTGTTATTTAACTTTCTAAAAAAAAAACTAACTTTGTACTCGTGTAAGATCAAAGTAGGAGGTAATAATTGGAATAGGACATGAGCCACATGTCAAGTATTAGCTATCCAATCCAAATACAGGTGCTGCTTTTACGTCCATTATTTCTTGTGATCTATGTTATGGTTGTTTGTTATATCCAAGCATCTTCTAGTTGTAAAAAGTGGTTCCAAGTCTTTCTAATTTGTCTTGTTTGGATGCGAATCATGGTAATTTAGGGAACAACCTAAATCTCAAAGCAAGTCAATAACATGGTCACATCTACGGTTAAAATGTTTTCACCATGTCCTTGCCGACAAGAACTAAGTTCTGTAATAAAGCATCATCCTCTATTAGTATCTTCTAGTCCTTTGCAATGATTTTTGAATCTCGATAGGTCCTTAGGGTTGGAAAAGTTGACATCAACAAGTTTAGTGCATCTCTTTTTTCCTCCGACAAAGTCCCAAGTATGGTAGATGGAGTGGTTAACCAATTAAGCTCACTACCACTATTCTTGTTCTCCTCAAACGCTAGCAATAGCTAAGATAATTCCTCGTCCAACAAAATAAAAGTTTCATCAAGCCGTGAGGTCTCAGTATGAACATTCTTTCTACCTCTCCATATGGTAGAAATTCAAACAGAAGTGTCTGCCTTCATTGACGTCCCTTTGACCATGCTGCCACATTCCATGCTCACCTAGTCTCACCTTCAAACCTGTTGACACATTCCATGCTCACGAGGTCAATCATTCCACCATTTCCAGCGTTCACATCCTCTAGTTGAACCTACCAGACAGACATATCTCAAAGACCCTCGGCAAATAAGATAATAGCCAGGATAAGTAAAGAGCAAGTGAACTTTTTCCTGTGTCCCAGGCTTCAATTAGTATGTGAATGCATTTTACTGTGTTGTGATAAGTAAAGGATCTATTGTTTTTTAGTATTAAAATGGGAGGTGAAATTTTGGATTTGAAAATTACTTTTAGGGTTGTTCTCGTCAAATTATGTTGGAGTTAAATTATGCATTGTCTAGGTAAACCTTTTGCTTCGAGTACAAGTTAAAATGATTGAAGAATATAATGCTCTTATGGCTAATAATACATGAGATGTGCTGCACAACTGGTGCTACATGTGTAAATGTTCGGATGAAGAAATTGATCATCTATTGGTGCATTGTACAATGACATAGGGTTTATCTCCTGAGTAGTAGAGAACCAGGTCCTGCATCCCTATGAATATCTTAAGATTCTCTAGGTAGCTTTCAGATGAGATTCCTATTAACTTATCATTGTCCCCGGGGAGTTTGCTTCACTTGTAAATCTAAGAAGAAATTCAGTTCCCCCGTCATACTCATTTCTATCTTACTTTCCATGAATTTTGCAAATTCTTCACATAGAGAGTCAACTGTTGCTCCAAAGATGATGTCATCAACATAGATCTGCACAATGAGCAAGTTCCTTCCTCGTTTCTTCAGAAAAAGAGTGTTGTCAATTTTCCCTCTTGTAAAGCCATTTTCTAGAAGGAATTTTGACAACCTTTCATACCAAGCACGGGGAGCCTGGTTTAACCTATACAAAGCCTTGTCGAGTTTAAAAACGTGCTTCCAAACTCATCTAGTTTGTTTCTGAATATCCACCTGGTTCCTATAACAGTTCTGTCAGCAGGTCGTCGAACCAGGTTCCACACAGTGTTCCTCTCAAATTGATGGAGCTCTTCTTGCGTAGCTGTAATCCAGTCTGCATCTTTCAATGCTTCCTTGATATTCTTGGGCTCTATTCGAGAGAGAAAGACTGAGAAGGCAAGTGAGTTTCTTGTCTTTGATCTGGTTTAAATTCCTCAGCAGCTAGAGTTCCATGTACAACATCCACAACTCTGTTTTCTGCTTCAGATATTGTGATTGAGGACCAGGTTCCTCTATGTCGGCTGAAGTCTCATCTTTAGTTCGGAGGAACAAGGTATGTAGTCTGGAGTAGTCATCCACAATGACGAAAATATGTACCTCTTTCCTCCTCTACTTGGCACCCTCATAGGTCCACATAGATCCATATGGAGGAGATCAAGTGGCCTTGAGATGCTAACTTCCTTTTTGGGCTTGAAAGAGAATTTTACTTGCTTTTCTTTTACACATGCATCACACACCCTGCGATCCTTGAAGCTTGACTTGGGCAGACCACGAACCAGGTCCTTCTTGATCAATTTGTTCAGTAGCGTGAAACTTGCATGACCAGCCTTCTATGCCATAGCTCAACATTATCATCAACACTCAGACAGCTAAGATCTCCATTTTACAAGGACTCAAAGTTAGCAACATAGATAATTTTGTATCTTTTGGCCACTAACATCACTTCACGAGTCACAAGATTTGTGACTGTGCGTATTTTAGATACAAATTCCACTTGTTACCCTTGTTACAGATTTGGGAAATACTCAGCAAGCTATACTTCAACCCCTTCACGTAGTACGCATTTTCAATAAAGTGGGAAAGAGACTTCCTGATCCTTCTAATTCCCAGAATGTATCCCTTCTTGCCATTTCAAAGGATACACTCCCTCCCTGCAGGGCCTTCAGTGAAAGGAAATCATTTGTACTTCAGTCATGTACTTCGAGCAGCTACTATCCATGTACCACTGTTGACTGCTCCCTTTAACTGTTTCCTGCACAAGGAAATCAAGGGTTAGACTTAGGAACCCAAACAAGTTTGGGTCCCTTGTAATGAGGAAACGGGTGAATGAGGGCTCTTTTGGTCCAAGCAGGCATTATACGTTTTTTATGTGAAGGACCAGGTTCCCTAGCAACAATTACTTTTTCAGCAAAAACTTTGTTTTTCCGTTGAGACTGAATTCTGGCCTTACAATTTTCTTTGAAGTGCCCAGTGTTGCCACAGTGAGTGCAAAGCCAATTGTCAGGTACAGTAACGTACTTGCTATGAGGGTTGTAGGGAGTCTTTTCCCTTTTGAACCCGATTCCCTACCTGTTTCCCCCATTGTTCGTATACATAGCAGTGATTGCATCAGAGGACCAGGTCCACTTAAGAGATTTTCTAAGTCGCTCTTCACTCTGCCTAGATCTACCTGAAATTGTCTGTTTTTCTCAAGCTCAGCACACAAACTAGATTTTACTGATTTTAGCTCATTTTCAAGCCTAAGGTGTGCCTCACTTGCAACTTTCTTTCCCGTTTGAGTGTTCACAGACCTATTTTCCCTTCTTAGTTCCTCAATTGTCTCTTTTAGATCATCCATAACCACCACAAGATTATCTCTCTCGTGTTCTATTTCTCCTAGTTCCGTGGTAAGCGCATTTTTATCATTGATGAGACTATGATATGCATCAATTAAAACATTAGCCAAGGATATAAGCTTCTTTTGAGAATAGGATTTCAAATTTCTTTGAACATCCAGAAGGTTTACCTCATCATCATCGTCGTCATCTCCATCATCATCAGACTGCGCCATCAAGGCAAAAATAAAGTCATACTCAGCTGCTTCACTTTCCACTACCATCATGGAGTTGTCACCTTGCCCATCATCTCCTTTGGATTCGCTGGAAGAGTCTCCCCATGCAGCAAACACTTATTTCACAACGTTGTCAGCAAAATCTTTTCTTTTGAATCTTTTGTCAGGAACCTGGTTCCTCTCATCCGCCTTTTCAGTGTTGGTTTTGTAATGATCCTGCTTATGAAGAGGACAGTCTTTAATGAAGTGCCCAGGCTTTCCACACTTATGAAAACAATCATTTCCTTTGAAATTCCTACTGGAACTTCCTTTCTTTGGAATCCCACCATTTTCTTCTAATCATCTTTTGGAATCTTTGAGTGAGGTACTCCATGTCAGATTCATCACCACTTGAATCCTTGTTGGCAGCCTTGAGAACCAGGTTCTTCTCCTTCCTGGGCTTTCTTCTTTCGATATCCTTTTTTCTCTTCATCTCATAAGTTTTGAGATTTCCAATAAGCTCGTCAATAGTCAGCTTCTGCAAGTCTTTGGCTTCAGTGATAGCATTAACCTTGCTCTCCCAGGAACCTGGTAAAACACTGAGAATCTTCCGGACCAGCTTGTTGGTTGGAATGATTTCACCAAGTGAATGAAGCTCATTGATTATGGAGGTGAAGCAAGTATGCATCTCTTGAATGGACTCATCCTCTTTCATTTTAAAGAGTTCATACTAAGTTGTCAGCATATCTATTTTGGATTGCTTTACCTGAGTAGTCCCTTCGTGAGCCGTTTGAAGAGCTTCCCAGATTTCCTTGGCAGATTCACATGCCAATATACGATTATACTCGTCTGGTCCAATACCACACACAAGAATCTTCTTAGCCTTGAAGTTCTTCTCAACAGCTTTTCGGTCAACAACATAGTATTCTTTTCTTGTCTTTGGAACAGTCTTTGTTCCCTCTCCAACAACCTTCATAGGGACAAAGGGACCATCACAAATCACATCCCAAAGCTCGGAGTCTTCAGCCATAATGAAGTCATGCATTCTTGTTTTCCACTAACCATAGTATTGGCTGTTGAATCTTGGGGGTCTATAGGTTGATTGTTCTTCCTCGAAGTTTGGTGGAGCAGCCATGATGAGGATCCTTTCTAGGTGTTAACCTTTTAGAAAGAACTTGTTCTGATACCAATTGATAGAATTTAAGGGTCCACCAAATTATATAGAGAACCGGGTTCTCTATTAGTTCCCACAGACCACACGCACATTGCAGTAAGTAAATGGCACAATGGAGTTTTACGTGGAAAACTCCCAGCTCACAGTATAAAAAACCACGATCTACCCTTGTAGGATTTCAACTTCACTACTGAGCCAACTTTAGATTACAACCTATTGTAACCTAGGAATTAACCCCTTAATTCCTCACTAACACGTAACACTCTATTACAAGTCACTTTGTAATAATTCTATTACAAAGGCTTTACAACTTGACTAACTCTAGCCAAGACACAAACACAAGGGTTTATGATTTACATAAGATCTTCTGCAGACATGCTTCTAAGTAAGCTGGGTAGAAGTTACAAATGAAGAACAAATAACAAAGACTCAACAAACCTAAGGACATGTAATAACTTCAATACATGGAACTGGTCCTTGGTTATGTTATTCTTCGTTCTTGATGCCCTTGAGAATCACTTGCAAGATTGACACCGACTTGAGAGAATGCTTGATGAGTTCTTGAATGTGCAAGTGATTTGTTTTTCCTTTGCTTGATGTTAATATCTCATTTGTGACATCACTTGGATGATGTGAGCAAGTTAGGTAAAGAGCATTCTCCATAAAGTTGACTGCTGTACTGTTTCTGCACTATAGCGTGTGCAGGCAGCAACTTTACAACTATGAAGAGTTGACTTGTACAGTCACCTCGGGAACTGGTAGCTATCTGTTCCTTCTATTGTTCTTTTGACTTGGAAGAGTTGAATTGTGTCCCAACTGGAGACATGTTGATTGTACAGTCACCTCGGGAATTGGTAGCTATATGTTCCTTCTACTGTTCCTTTTACTTGGAAGAGTTGAACTGTGTCCCCAACTGGAGACATGTTAACTTTAAGTTCTTAAGGATGTGTATCAGGTTCCTTATCTAGTTCTTGACAGTAATTTTGTTAGATCATCAAAACATATAACGAAGGTACTTATAACCTATCAAAAACATAGAAAGTATTATTTTTAGAAGGAACAAGAAATTATTCTTCTATAATGAGCTTCGGGCTTTCCAGGATCATATCGATTCCTCCTTCCTGAAATTCATCCTCGAATCTGACATATCTATATAAAAAGAAAGTAACATAAATATAAAGAAGTTATAAACAAGCCCATACCAGATTTCCCTGGTTGGAATAACTTCAAATTGCACCTATAAACCTTACTCTTACATTTAAATTTAAGATATTATAGTCAATGCGTTGCTATATATCAAAATATCATCATCCTCTAAAATAACAGTCACCAACGTAAGACACAAAAGTATGATTTATAATTAGAATATTAGAATAACCAATTATACATATCATATTTGGACTTATTTACCAATAGAAATACATCATCTAGTATTATCCCAACTCTGATATGTTCGAGCTATACACAACAGAAATATAAATAATAAACTAATTAATAAAGATAGAGCGATCAGAGGAATTGAAGACAGAAAGATACTTCCCAAGCTCAATCCGGAAAATAAAGTTTTCAATCTTGCAAGAGTGTTTGTAATCACGAGATGCAACTTTTTATATTTTGAACAATAAAGTTTTCAACCCCATAAAGTTTTGTTTTTCTCTTTTTAAGTTTAGCAATGCTATACTTTGTACTCTTGTTTTATAACAGGAGAGCGGGTTTCATTCTGATTCATTTGTTTTTACTATATTGCTTGTAATTTCTTTTATTTTGATTCATTTGTTTATACTAAATTAGTTGCGCTGTTTACGTCTAGAGGATAAAGCCTATTTGCTGTTTGATAAATGTCACATAGACATATTGTCACTTGAACAATAATGATTGATGGGGTGTTTTGGAAATAGTTCTCAAATCTTTGAACTATGAGACATCATTTTCAGACATTTGCAATTTGAGAAGTTTTAGGACCCGTTTTTCCATAATTCTTTTTTTCAAAAATGTATTTGTCCATGAAATTTTGCAAGTTTTTGAAATTTTTTCGAAAATGAGTTTTTCAAAAAACCTCTTTTTCAAAATTTTCAAAAAAACTTTTTTCCCAACTCACAAAACTGCAATATTTTTTCAAGTGAAATGCATGTCCATACATAATTTCAAATTTCAAATACCATTTTTCAACTTAACTCCAAATACTACTTTTTTTCAAAAATTACAATTTTTATGTCCAAACCCTAATTGATTTCTTTGTTTGAGTTAGATTAGAGTAATAGAGGTATATTTCGAAAAGATCGTAAAAATTGCGCGGGGCACCCTATTTGGTCGCCCCCATTTAACCTATACCCGCTTTTTTTAAAACTTTTAACTTGTACCCACTTTTTAAATAACTTCAGCTCCCTTTCCCTCGCTGAGCTGAAGTTCACCAGTTAAGCTGAAGTTCGCCAGTTATAAAGACAAAACTTCAGCATACGGAGCTGAAGTTCCCCAGTTACAAAGACAAAACTTCAGCTCTAGAGCTGAAGTTTACCAGTTACAAACTTCAGCTTTAAAGCTGAAGTTCCCAAGTTATAAGAACAATTACAAAGACAAAACTTCAGCTCTAGAGAACTTCAGAGCTGAAGTTTTGTCTTTGTAAACTGGGGAACTTCAGCTCATTATGCTGAAGTTTGTCTTTATAACTGGGGAACTTCAACCCCGTATGCTGAAGTTCCCAGTTACAAAGACAAAACTTCAGCTCTAGAGCTGAAGTTCCCCAGTGTAACTGGGAAACTTCAGCCCCGTATGCTGAAGTTCCCCAGTTACAAAGACAAAACTTCAGCTCTAAAGCTGAAGTTCCCCAGTGTAACTGGGGGAATTTCAGCCCCGTATGCTGAAGTTTTTGTTTTTATAACTGGAGAACTTCAGCCCCGTATGCTGAAGTTCCCCAATTACAAGACAACAACTTCAGCTCTAGATCTGAAGTTCGCAAGTCGTCTACTAGAAAGCTGAAGTTTTGTGTGATTGCCTTTGCTACTTCAGCCCCGCATGCTGAAGTTATGCGTAAAAGCGGGTACAGATGCAATTTTTTTTACAAAGCGGGTATAAGTTAAAACGTGGCATAAAAAGTGGGTACGGATGCAAAAGCCCCGAAAAGATCTCTAGTAGAGTTTCTTTTAACAATCAATTAAATTGATCCAAAGCAATTCAGTATACTTATTGGTTGCTGTGTTAATATGACAGGTTGCTGCCCTTAACATTGTTTTTCTTATAACGACCTTTATGTCAAGATGTATGCCAGTTGCAGGTGAGTGAAATTAATCCTTGATGTTGCTCTATGCTTTGTCTAATTGGTTCAAGAATTTATCATAAATGAAGTTAGTCTATGGCTCTTGTATATTGCTGTATCTAGTCTCTCTGCCAGCTTTATAACGCAGTGAATTTGTATTTTTGAGTGCGGCAAGGCTATTTCGTTTTGCAGTGAAGCTATATTTTTCAATTCAGCCTTAATAGAATTTTTCCTAGAATTTGTTGCTTGGTCTAAATGAAGTCAGTCTATGGTTCTTGTATTTTTATATTGCTATTTGGTTCCTATACTTGATGGAAGGTAACTGATTATTTTCGTTAAAGATTTTTAAGTCTAGATGTATGCGATACATGATGATGCTAATCAGATGGACAGTGTGACATTTGAAACCATCTGCAGAATTCTGAGGAAAATGAATTCACTATGGAGGATAAAATAGTAGAACTTGTAGTACTATTTGTTTTAATTGATTCATCACTTGTTTTCTTTAAATCAGATTTCTAAGTTTTGGGATGGTTTAATCTTTTTGTCGGTTGAGGGGCTACTTCTTTGTGACTGTCTTAGTCCCTTGATTAGCATTGTCCCGCTTGATTGCTGCAGTGAGACCTTTTGCATTTCTATGTTGGGTGAGAACAAGAAAGGAAATAAATGAAATTTTTAATCTCACTTCTCACCCAAATTTTGTCTCGTTGGGTGGGGGAGGGGACAGGATTGACTAGCATATTGATCTAATTGTCCAGTTGATCTTGGTAAGAAGCATAGTGCTGTATTCTTGCGTTGGTAGCTACACCAGTGGATGGTCTTTATGCTAATCATTTGGAATGTTGTAACGAAGTAAAAGGAATATCTTACTACCTAGTCATAATGTTAATACCCATTTTATTTTACTGTTTTCAGGTCATAGACTATAATTGTTTAGAAATTTAGCATGTATTCAGACTTGCATTATGGAGGGAAGCAAAATTCTTCTAAACGGCCAAATCAAAATTTGAAACTAGCAGAGATTTTGTTGATCATATAATCAGGAGAGAACATGCATTGGTTAGAGGTGAACGACGACGAGGTTAGCCATGATCACTAGTTGAAGAGATACATGTTAGAATAGAAAGGATATACCTGAGACACAAATGGTTTATTTTTTCTTATGTGTTGGTGAATGAAATATATGAATTAGAAGTTGTTTTTGTTTGTTGTGGATTTAATGAAATACATTATCTTTTTTATAAGGAGAGCTCTGTTATAGGTCCACGAGATAAATTGCTAGGGCTTGAGTTTCGTTCTCTATTGATATCTCTCCTCGTTTTAGTTATGCATTCTATCCGTGAGAACATCTCTATGCCTAGCAGATTTCAATGTCAAGTATTGCTGCTGTATCCAAAGAAGATACCAAATAGTTCATAATATAATACCATAACAATGAAAAAGCAGAGAAAGCACCAACTTATAAACACACGACGTTGGTATGAACAAATAGTAATGGATTTTGCCATTAAATGTAGGGTGTGTTTGGTATGAAGGAGAACATTTTCCGGATATTGTTTTTCAATTTTCTCATGTTTGGTTGGCTTAAATGTTTTGAAAAATAGTTCCTTCATGAATTCATTTTCCTATCAAAAGAAGGGAAAACATTTTTCAAAACTTTTATCAATCTTCCTCACTTTATTCCCCATCCCTATCAACCCCCACCCAACCCTACCCCACTCCTAACCCCCACCACCCTACCCCGCTGCAGAATGTCACAAATTTGTTAGCTTTGCCAAATAGCAATTTTCAAAATTTGTTTGACCTGACCTGTCGAATCAAAAAAAAGCTCAAACTTGTAAGCTTCAATCTTACAGGAAAATAGATATTCCAATATTAATTTGCTTTTGGCATGCATTAACACAAACTATACAGCACAGCTCTGAAGGGGTGAATAAGAACTAGTCTATCTGCTTCATAAAGAATGCAAAGTTGTCTTCAGAGCTGAGATGCATATTGACATTACTCGAGCAGGCCAGAAATTGGTTTAACATATCTTATTAGTAAATCAGGCTGACTATGAAGGTACTCCGGTTCTCACAATCTCAGATTCTATAAGGGAATCTTGGAGCAACGGTAAAGTTGTCACGGTGTGACCTATAGGTCCCGGTTCGAGCCGTGGGAGCAGCTACTAATAGATTGTATACATTATATCCTTGGGGTGCGGCATTTTTCCGGTCCCTGCGTGAATAGGGAATACCTTGTGTACCGGACTGCCTAACTTTCTCAGATTCCATAACTTTTCGAAAACAAATTACTTACGTCTTATAGTATATTTGAAACTCCTATCTAAGTTTCTTGACGCTGTTATGCAGGTTTTATTAGAAAGGTTTTTAAGTCTTAACTTTCAGCTCTTTCGTCTACTTCTGCTCAGGGTATTCATCCACTGCGCTTGAGGAGGATTTGACTTAGCAGGTAAATCATAGTGAAGGATGTAGCCTTCAGCAATGGGTATAGGAACAGCCAAGTCTTTGACTTGACATATAACCATCAATGGATGCACTATGTTACAATCCCAGTGTCCAAACTATATCTTGCTAAAGATCTGTGTGTATACTGTATAGACACAAACAATCTGTGAATCAATTGTCACAAAAGAGTACTTTTTTAAAGTTAACTAAACAATTTTACTTACCAAGTATGAAATATGTACAGAACCTTAAAAAAACTGAGTTTGGACAAAAGGGTATTTGTGCAGCGTTACTTTACACTTCGATTTAAATCTTGGATATGTTTTACTTATGTTCATAGACAAAGAGATTACTTCGCACATCAAGCAAGAATAGAAGAGAAAAAAGTGCTACGAATATCATGGCATTAGTGGGAGTTGAGTCAGTATCAATGGGAGGAAGCATGAATATTGAAGTGTGTGACCAATGCATTTATATTCTTTTTGCTCTAAAGGTCAAATACGTGGAAGTTCTCTTTAAGAGTAATGTATGATCCAAAAAATAGATCTTGGTTTTATACAACTAAATTTGTTAAAAAACAGAGTTAATTATAGCCCATATTAATATTCAATGATAGATCTAGCACTTTACGATAGATATTTAATGTATAATAATAAATAAGACAGCTTGAGATAATAATAGAGCAATAAAGACTCGGAAATGTAAAAGAGAATAACAAATAACAATAAATGACTTTCAAATAGTAGATGAGATACAAATAACCCGACAAAGATGAGATTTTCGGATATCTTTCTGACACCGATAGATGATGAAAAGCAATCTTATATTCCAATCCTTCTTGGATCGGGAGAGAGACAAAAAAAGAAGAGTGTAAAGTCAAGCTTTGTTTCTGTTCAATAAAGTGAGAAATTTTTACAAAGAATGTTGATGAATTTCTTTACAATAGGTCCAATCCTTTATCTGATCTGCATCTCTTCCTATTTAAAAGAGCATATGACCCACAAAACCCTAAATAGTACAGCAGAAGGGAATATTCATTAGAATATTCTCTAGTGAATCTAAATCCTAAGACTAGTTTTAACTTCATACTGAGGGTGGATGCTCGTCCCCGTTCTCGTCTTCTGCCAAGCCACACTACTAGAAATTCGACAATTGGTCGGTCAAAAAATCAGCCAAAAAATTGACCAAAGTTGGTCGGTTTTTCAAAATATTTTATTTGTTAATTTTTTTTGACGAAACCGACCAACTTTGGTCAGTTTTCTTTGGCGCAAAAATGCGGGAAGCTATTTTTGAGTCCCGCAAAATTGATTTTTCAAGAAACCAACCAACTTTGGTCGGTTTTTCATTTAAAAATAAATTAAAATTAATATTAAAAAAATCGACCAACTTTGGTCGGTTAATTCGGCCGGTCAATTTAAAAAAACGACCTAATTCGGTCGGTAATTATTTTCTAATAAAACTGATTGACATTAACCGGTTATTTTCGTGCGATAATACAATTAAAGAGTATAAATGAAATAAAAAACAGTCTTAAAAAAAATGCACCAATGGTCTAGTGGTAGAATAGTATCTTGCCACAGTACAGAGTACAGACCCCGTTCGATTCCCAAATGGTACATTTTTTAATTACATAATTAAAATACCGACCGACTTTGGTAAGAAAAAACAACCAAAGTTGAAGCAATTTCTTTTTTTGACTTTAATTGACCGACCAAAGTTGGTCGGTAATTTCTAACCAACTTTGGTCGGTATGCCCTTCCGACCTTTAAAATACCGACCACATATTAATGGTCGCATTTTTGACGGTTATTGACCATTACTGACCTACTTTGGTCGGTTTTTTGAACGGTTTTTCCCAAATTTGTAGTAGTGCCATTTCGACCTCAGCGCCACTTTATCTTTCACATCTGACATTTACCTTTTAGAATCATGTCGTAACGTCACAATCATCAAAGGTTTTATTATCGTTCACTAAGTCAAACACATAAAATGAAGTTTTCGCCCGTACAAATAAATTGTGGTCAAAGTTGAAGCCATGACCTTTGTCTGATTTGGTACCATATCCAAGTGTAAGTAATGTAGAATTTTAAATTATCAGGGAAAATAAACTTTCATTTGCATAATTAATTATGCCCTCAACGAGAGGCAGTAATCAGAATCCTCCACTGCAATTGCTTCAACTTATTGGAAAAAGAAAGCATGCACGTCGTTGATAGTAGTGATTTCAGCAGCGAATCATCAGTGCCGTTTTGGAACCTACTGCTGTTGTCTATCAAATTTCAGAGACTTTAAAATGTACGAGTTCCCATCATTTTCTTGAACATGTTAATAAAGCACGAAAGAATATGAACTTTAATTTCTTTTAAAATGACGACTTACAAAAACGGTGTTTTGTTCTCATTTGAAGAACGACTGACTATTACTACATGAGACTCTTACACACACGTATATGTTTACCCTTAAAATTGGATAACAATTAAATTTATATTGTGATTTTAAAGATATGTAATTTCACTCAACACCAATTGATAAATACGAAGATAAATAACAGAATTAAATTATAAGTAAAGTAAACCAGTGTTCGAACAGAACTCGGCCCTCGAGTCGAAATACTCTCGAACTGATAGGTGCAAGAACAGTTAGAAAATAGAACAAGCTGACGAACAATAATGTAAACGAGAAAGAAATAATTATATTGATTTGATTTATGTGAATAATGATGTCTTACAAATGATTAGAACTCCTCTTTATATAGTAGATGAATTCTAATTATGGTACAACTCTAATCACAGAAGGAAATTCAATGATTAGCTGATTAATCGTTTCTGATTTGATCCGTTCCAAGATTCACGCCATGATCTTCGATCAATCACGGATATCTTGTCTTTCCGTTATTGTGCTATCTCCGATCATTCTCGATGTCTGTCTCGTTTGACTCCGATTGCTACTAGCCTCGATCATGACAAGTACCTCGATTCTGCACTTGGTATCTTACCCTCGTGTCTTGGTTTGTTCCATTATGAAACTGTCCTCCGATGCAAATTTTAACTGTATAAAGATATTCCCCTCGTTTCTTGGAATGTAACGACAAGAAACGAATTGCGCCTTCATATTTTACCTTGACTTGTCGTGACATCATCCTCATGACGTAAGCGGTGAAAGTGACCGAAACGTCTCATCGACCGAAACGTCTTTTCGGTACAGTTCTCCAAATCATCAGTGCTCGTCAGTTGGTGGTCGGCCACTAGGGCTATTGAAACGTCGCTGTGAATCTCATAAATATGCATTCTCTTCATTGATTCAAGTTTTACTTTTACTTTCTTCTAATCTCCAAAGTTTCTACCTCTCCCAAGTTCTTTCTTTCTACAGACTTTCAAGCTTCACTGTTAATCTTTTCTCTAACTTCAAGTTTTATCTTCTTCTTTCTTCTTCAAGCTTAAACGAAAATGGCAAAAATATCCAAAATAGTTCCCCAAAAGTAAAAAGCTTCTTCTTCACAGCCGGCCAGTGACAAAACGCCGGTGTTACCGCGCCCTGAAGAGTGCGTTCCCGGCGGGTGTGCCCTTAATTTCGACTTTAAGATCGAGAAAGCTTCCTCGTCCCTGGTCGATGCGAGCCTGTGTCGAGGTATATTTGCTCGATAACTGAGGGGTACCTCGAGCAGGTGAAGATAGAATGCAACTGGGGGAATAAAGAGGTGGTGATTCCAACCCCCGAAGAAAATATCACCACCCACGTGGAATGATTTCTGGGTGTTTACACTTACCCTTTCACGCTGGGCCCCCTCGACCCCGTCATTATCGACTTCTGCCGTCAGTACCAGACAACCTTAGGCCAAATCCATCCCTCTTTTTGGTGAATAGTTATCATGCTCCGATTCTTTTCAAGCAAAGTCGAGGGGATGCCATTCACCCTCGACCACCTCATTAGGTTGTACAACCCCCGTATCTATCGAGGGTTGATTAAACTCTAGCGTTGAGAAACCAAGGTGTTTTTCTTGAGCATCGACGAGGACAAAGATCGAGGCTGGATGGGTAGGTTCGTTCGAATGAAGACTTCCGACCTCATCCCGGCAGAGAAGATGCCATTTCCTGAGAAATGGAACATGAAGCGTAAGTACTATTTCACAGTTAGCTTCCATGTATTATTTTGTTCCTCCGTTTTTCTCATTAATGTCTTCTTTCATGATGTAGTGGTTGCTTGGATTCCCCGTGCGATCCCCGACCTAGAGAGCTGGTTCAGAAACTGGCCTCGAGCTCCACGTATGTCGAGCGCTGTTGCCGCGACTTAGCAAAAGGCCGATGGGAGGCCAATAATCATGGTAAGCTCCCTTTTCTCATATATGATAATTTGATCATGATATTTTTTTTTATACTTATTCGATTTTCTCATGTGTAGGTCTAGGCAAAGATGCATACATGAGGCCCCCCACTGGATATGAAGAGACTCGGGCCCCGGTTCTGAAATCGGTGAAGGACAATAAGAAGAAGAGGGCCTCGACATTGGGGGCCCAAAGCCTAAACAAGCATTGTCCGAAAGTCGAAGACGGATACTGTTGCCCTCCCTGCTGATGCACTTCAGTGGATAAGGGAGGAAAAAGAAGAAGAAGAAGACGACGACTTCGTTCTGGTGGCCCGAGTGAAGAAGACCATCGAGGCCCCAAAGGCCTCCGAATCAGTGGTGGTTGTTGAAATCCCGCCTCGACTGAGGGGGTCTTGGAGAAGGACTCGGGAGAAGTCCCCGACTCATCGAATTCGACGCTACTCCCCACCAAAATGAACAAGCGATGGGTAGAGCTGAAGGTACCGGCCCTGAGGTCCATCAAACTGAAGAGAGCAACCCAAGTGACTCACTTGGGGCAATAGTAATCGAAGACTCACCTACTCTTCCTGCCTTCTCCGAAGAGGCGATCTGGGATGCTCAAGCTTTGAGGACCCCCGAGATAGGCGGAGTCCCTGCAGGGAACGATCCCTTTCGAGATTTCTTTGTCGGGGTCGAAGATGCTTCTGACTTGAATGACGCATCCAGCCTCTTCGAAGAGGCTCAACGAATCCTGAACCAGGTAAGTCTTAATTCCTTTGTTGATGTTATATTCCTCCATATTCTGTCTAACTCCCTTATTTTTCCACGCAGGCCTTTTCCAAATCCAGGCTGAACTGAGCCAATGTGAGGCCGACCTCCAAAGGCTTTCGGAGGAGAGGAATGCCGTCAAACTTCTCTGTGGGCAAAAAGATGAGGAGATTAAGGACCTCCGAGCGGAATTGGCTAAGGCTCACAAGGATTAGACTAACCTGATCGAGCATGTAATGATACTCTTAAAACCTCATGGGCTTGATTCGAGAACAGAAGCTAATATTTCAATATCACAGCTGCAGCAAAATATCGAGAGGATCGAGCAGTTCCGAGAGGAGCTCAAGGCGATTGAGGCAGAGTCCTACGGGTGGGAGGAAGGCATGGACCGCCTTGCTGCAGAAAAGAAACCGCTCTAGCCCAATTGTCATCGGTCGAAAGCTAGCTTTGAGGCATGAAGGATAAAAGCTCGGCTCAGGAAAGGAAGATATAGGATCTCGAGGCTCGGTTGGCTTCCGAACTCGCAAAGGACAAATCTGAGGCCGAGAAGGCAAAGACCAAGGTTGGGGAATCCGTGTCCATTTATCGGGCCAATGCTGAAGCCGCTCAAGTTCAAGCGAGAGAGGCCACCGAGACTGCTCAACTCGTGCACATTGAATTGCCGAACTCTCCAAATGCCAATCTCGGAGGGAAACTCTCGAGGAAATCCACGCTCGAGGTTTCGATCTCGAGAGCTAGCAAAGGCAAAAGAGCATGAAGCGATGCTAGAGCACTGGCCGTTTCTGATGACGAAGACGATGATGATGATGATGACAACAAGAGTGGGTCCAAGAATGGGGAGGACTCCGATGAAGGAGTTGCCCCCGAGAATAGTTAGGAGCCTTTGTATTTTTTTATTTTTTTGTTCTTTTTTTTTGTGTAGGACTTCGATTGGTCCTTTGTGAATATCTTCACATGTATAAAACTTTTCCTTTTTTGGTTTTTACCTCGACTTTATCCTTGTGATTCGCTTTATGCTTATGAAAATTTTGATATACTTCATGCCTTGTGAAAATTTTGTTCGTAAATTTGAGGCTTAGGCAATTTGGTCGAAGCTGGACTAATATAGTCTTTGTAGTCGAGTGAGTACTTGCTCAAACTCTAAGAAGGAAGACCCTTAGGTTTTAGTTGAGCGAGGATCAATTATCGAACTCAAAAAATATAACGGCCCTTAGGCTCTTGAATTGGGCCGATATGGCCTCAAGAGAGTGGCTTTTTCCCCTTTTTGGCTTAAAAAGTTTAGTTATATAAAAACTTGTCATGCCTTAGTACGAAGTAAGTCATTATATATCGGGTTTTTTTGGGGTTTAGTGTTATCGAAACCCTTTGCTTTTTTTTTTGTGCCTTAACACAATTTTGTTCAGTACTAAATTGTTTATCGAACACTTCAATACCCCTTAGGGTTTTTCGAAGGCTGACGTTGTCGAAATCCTTTGGTTATTTTGCCTAGGGTAGATTTTTTAACCAGTTTATAAAAATATTCGAAGACATGTTTTCATTACGGAATTCAGACGTCTCAAAACCGTGTTAGTTTGGCCGTAGCCTTAGGATTTGCCTCTTGGGATTATTTTCCCAATTATACTTCGAACTTCTTCGAAGCGTCAGTTCCCGAGTGGGGTGGACTTGGCCTATAAAATTGAGGATTTGCCTTTTTAAGGTCTTACGGTCTCGAAGTTTAATTAATTCGAGCATGTCGATTTTTGGACGTTGTCGAAATCCTTTGGTTATTTTGCCTAGGGTAGCTTTTTTAACCAGTTTATAAAAATATTCGAAGACATGTTTTCATTACGGAATGCAGATGTCTCAGAACCGTGTTAGTTTGGCCGTAGCCTTAGGATTTGCCTATTGGGATTATTTTCCCAATTATACTTTGAACTTGTTCGAAGCGTCAGTTCCCGAGTGGGGTGGCCTTGGCCTATAAAATCGAGGATTTGCCTTTTTAAGGTCTTACGGTCTCGAAGTTTAATTAATTCGAGCATGTCGATTTTTGGACAGCAGTCCCCGAGTACGAGGTTAATTGTTCAAGCTTTAGTTTCGATCGGTCCTTGAGCCAGTTTCCGCAATAGATCATAAGTATGCAATTGTAAAGTAGAAATTTCACTAAGGCATGGAACATCTGGTAAGGAAAAAAAATACTTCTTTCAATATATCATAAATGTGTGCATGCTTTTCCACTAGGGGTCGAGTAATCTACATGGACATGATTCATTCGACCATTTGGCCCTTTACAAAATTTACCTATCGAAACCCTGTTGACACGAAGTATTTTCCTCAAAATCATCCAAGGGTGCCCCCCAGTATTCGAGGTTGATAGTAAATAGGCCTCGAGTACTGTTGAATTTCTCTAAGTTAGCACGAACAATGTTGCCTCGTTAAAAACCTTGGAAAACCCATCTGGGACAAAAATCGATCGAAGGGAAAAAGAGTGCAACACGTGCTTTCAGGCCTAAGGACCTCATGTTTGGAGAAAACATTGATGTCTTTGATCGAACACCTGCAATAAGTTAGTATAAAACATAAACGAAAACGGAGAAAGTCATACCTTAGCAATAATATTGTTTGAGGAGTGATATGTTCCAATTATTTGACAATTGTTCGACATTCATCGTGCCAAGTTTGTAGGATCCCTTTCCGATGATATCGAGGAGCTGATACAGTCCTTCCCAATTTGGGCCGAGTTTTCTTTCGTTCGGGTCTCGAGTATTGAGGGTGACCTTTCTCAGGACTAAGTCCCCGATTCTAAAGTGTCGAAGATTGGCTCTTCGGTTGTAGTACCTTTCGATGTGCGTATTTTGTGCGTCCATTCAGACGATGTCAACTTCCTATTTTTTCATCTAGTAATTCGAGGCTCGTACATGATTTGACTCTTCCGTTGTGTATTGAAACCTTACGCTAGGTTCCTCGACCTCGTCCGGGATCAGAGCTTCGATGCCATATACTAAGGACAACGGTGGTGCCCCCGTACTAGATTTTGACGTTGTTCGATACACCCAAAAGACTTCTGGCAATATTTCTCTCCATTTTCCCTTGGCGTCGTTCAATCTTTTCTTTAGATTCTGAATGATGGTCTTGTTTGTTGATTCGGTCTGTCCATTCCCACTAGGATGGTACGACGTTGGCAAGATCCTTTTTATTTTGCGGTCTTCGAGAAACTTTGTTATTTTGCTACCGATGAATTATTTTCCATTGTCGCATACGATTTCGGCAGGCATATCGAATCGGCATATGATGTGGTCCCAGATGAAGTCTATAACTTCTTTTTCTCTGACTTTCTCAGAAGCCCGTGCTTCAACCCACTTAGAGAAATAGTCAGTCATAAATAAAATGAATTTAGCTTTACCTGGGGACGTTGGCAGAGGGCCGACGATATCCATTCCCCACTTCATGAACGACCATGGGGATAAGACTGAATGAAGTTGCTCTCCGGGATGGTGGATCATCAATGCATATATTTGGCACTTGTCGCACTTTCGAACAAATTTCTTTGTATCTTTTTTTCATATTGACCCAGTAGTATCCCGCTCTGATGACTTTGTGAACCAGTGATTCGACATTGAAATGATTTCCCCGCAAGTACCCTCGTGAATTTCTCGTAGGACGTAGTCGGTGTCTCCCGGACCCAAATATATTGCTAACGGTCCATCGAACGTTCTTCTGTATAGTGTTCCATCTTCGGCCAATGTGAATCGTTCAACTTTTGTTCGCATAGTCCTTGAATCCTTAGGGTCCGATGGGAGCTTCCCGTTTTTTAGGTACTCGATATGTTTATTCTTCCAGTCCCAGGTTATGGTTGTGGAGTTTATTTCGGCGTGGCCTTCTTCAATTACTGACTTTGAAAGTTGTACGACAGTTCCCGAGCTAATTTTGTCTTCTTTGACTGATGACCCCAAATTTGCAAGGGCGTCGACCTCACTCTTCTGTTCTCGAGGTACATATTGTAGGGTCCATTCTTTAAACCGATGTAGTGTTACCTACATTTTGTCCAAGTACCTCTACATTCGCTCTTGTCGAACCTCAAAGGTTCTGTTGACTTGGTTTACCACAACTAGGGAGTCACATTTGGCCTCGATGACCTCTGATCCCAAGCTTTTAGCCAGCTCGAGACCTGCAATCATGGCCTCATACTCGACCTCATTGTTAGTCAACTTATAAGTTCTGATAGATTGTCTAATTGTATTGCATGTGGGCGTTTTCAAAACAATGCCTAGCCCGGAACCCTTCACGTTTGAAGCACCATATGTGAAAAGGGTCCACACCCTCGAAGATGTACCCTTTTTTAACAACAGTTCCTTTTCGACCTCGAGTACGAGGGTTGGCGTGAAGTCGTCCACGAAGTCTGCTAAGATTTAAGACTTGATGGCCGTTCGGGGTTGATACTTGATATCATACCCACTGATTTCAATGGCCCATTTGGCCAATCGGCCCGAGAGTTCAGGCTTATGCAAAACATTACGAAGAGGATAAGTGGTCACCACACAAATTGGGTGACACTGAAAATATGATTTTAATTTACTAGGGGCGCTTATTAGAGAAAACGCTAATTTTTCTAAGTGTGGGTATCGGGTCTCGGCCTCACCTAAAGTTCGACTAACATAGTAAACGGGAAATTGCGTACCTTGCTCCTCTCGAACTAGGACCCCACTTACTGCGACTTCCAAGACTTCTAAGTATAAGTAGAGTTGCTCGTCCACTTTCGGAGTATAAAGCAGTGGTGGGATTGAGAGGTACCGCTTTAATTCTTCCAACGCCTGTTGGCATTTCGGGGACAAGCAAAATTGTTCTTCTTTTTGAGTAGTGAAAACAACCTCTGACTTCGATCTGAAGACATCGAAATAAATCGGCCTAAGGCGGCTATCCGCCCTGTTAATCTTTGTACGAACTTAACGCTGTCTACAACTGTGATGTCTTCGATTGCCTTGGTTTTGTCGGGGTTTATTTTGATCCCTCGATTTGACACCATAAAACCAAGGAACTTGTCCGAACAGACAGCGAACGCACACTTCTTCAGCTTCATGTTGTATTTTCTCAATATATTGAAGGTTTCCTGCAAATGTGTTAAATGGTCATCTATGTGCAGGAACTTAACTAGCATATCATCATTATAGACCTCTACTGATTTACCTATTTGTTCTTCGAACATTTGGTTCACTAGGCGTTGGTAAGTAGCACCAACATTTTTTAGTCCAAACCACATTACATTATAACAATAGGTGTCGTACTTAGTGATGAACAAAGTCTTTTCCTGGTCCTCTGGGTTCATTTGTATTTGATTGTACTCGGAATAGGCATAGAGAAAACTATGGATCTCATGGACGGCCGTGGCATCGATCATGCAATCGATATTCGACAGAGGAAAAAAGTCTTTGGGACATGCTTTGTTTAAATCTTTATAATCTATGTATATTCTAAGTTTGTTCCCTTTTTAGGGACTACAACTACATTTTCTAACCATTCGGGATATTTACTTCCCGAATGGATCCTATTTTGAGAGGTTTGGTTACCTCGTCCTTGATGAATGCGTGTTTTACCTCGGGCTGGGGCCTTCTTTTTTGTTTTACCGGTCTGAACTTCGGATCCAGACTCAATCGATGTGTTGTGATCTCCGGAGGGATCCCTGTCATATCTAAGTGGGACCAAGAAAAATAATCCATATTATCGATAAGAAATTTAATGAGTTTTTTCATGAGTTTGGGGGTTAACCCCGTACCCAGGTATACCTTTCGATCGGGTAGGTATTCGATCAGTATGACCTATTCCAACTCTTCGACTATTGATTTGGTGGCGTCGGAATCCTCGAGGATAATGAAGGATTGAGGGATCCAGTAGTCGCCGTCCTCATCCGTTCCCTGCTTCTCCGACTGAGTCGAGGATGGTAGTTGTGGTTGCTATTTAGCCTCTTATTTTCCTTTGGCCTCCGATCCCTTTGTTGACGAAAGCGCCGATACCGGTATTGCCTCATCGACCGCGAACATTTCTTTTACATAATGTTGTTCCCCATATACCATTTTCACTCCATCCGGCGTTGGGAATTTCAGCATTTGGTGAAGGGTTGAAGGGACTACCCTCATATTGGGAATCCAGGGTCTTCCGAGTAGGGAGTTGTATCTCATATCGCCCTCGATTACATGGAACTTGGTTTCTTAAATAGTCCCAACTACATTTACCGGTAAAATGATTTCACCTTTGGTTGTTTCGCTGGCCATGTTGAAACCATTGAGGACCAGAGTTGCGTACGATTTGATCTTGTAGGTCGAGCTGCTCCGCAACCCTCGATCGAATAATATTGGTCAAGCTCCCTGGATCAATTAAAACGCGTTTAACCTGAATTTTATTCATAAGGATAGAAATTACCAAAGCATCATTGTGGGGTTGAGAGATCCCTTCTGTTTCCTCGTCGTTGAATGATACGGTTCCTTCCAGAACATAATCTCAGGTCTGTTTTTCCCTAGCAATGGATACTTTAGTGAGTTTGAACACGGGCCCTTGCGGAATATTGACCCCAGTAACGACCATATGAATCACGTGTTATGGTTCTTCCTGCTCGTTTTTCCTGTTGGCGTCCCTGTCTCTGAAATTGTTCTTAGCTCGATCATTCAAGAACTCTCGAAGGTGGCCCTCGTTGAATAGACGGGCCACCTCCTCCCTCAGTTGTCTGCAGTCTTCGGTTATTTGGACATGGGTACTATGGTATTTGCATATTTTATTGGGGTTTCTTTGGGAAGGATCGGTTTCTAGGGGTCTGGGCCATCTAGTATCTTTGATTCTCCTAATGGCTGACACAATACGTGATGCGTCGACACTGAAGTTGTACTCCGATAATCGTGGTGCCTCTGTGGGATCGACATGATTATCGAAACCACTGTTGCTCATGAGTCCTCGAGAGCTCTGTCCTCGATCGCTGTCACACCTCCTCTTTCCCGCACTTGTTATTTTGTACACATCACAAATTATGTCACGGAAACCGTACCCATGATTTTACAACATGTTTATTTTAATTATTTTAAATTAGGGGTCGAGTCACGCCAACGTGCACTCGAATTTTGGAATTACGTATCTATGACTATGCCACGGGAATCGTACCCATAGTCACGATAATTTATTATTTATTAATTGCTCCTAAAGCAAAATACAATGCTCATAAGTTGATTTCCTAATTTGATATTTAATTTTAAGAGGCCCGTGATTTATGAAATTTTTTTGAACAAGTCGCGATGTCGTACACTCGTTTGTTTTTGTGCACATTGCGAATCACGCCACGGGAACCGTACCCGCGATCTACAACATGCTTACTTTATTAATATTAGAAATTATGGCCGAGTCACGTGAAATGCACACTCGAGTTGAGGATTATGTATCACGACCATGCCACGGGAACCGTACCCATAGCTATGATGATTTATTATTAATCGCGCCTAAAGCAAGCTACGATGTTCACGATCATTTCTTTCTAAGTTTGAGATTAATGCAAAGTTCTTGGGATATAGATGAATCTAGTAAAAGAAGTGTGTCCTTGACAACATGCTTCTTAAGATCCTATCACAAACAAACAGTAGATGAGGCCTGAATTCTTTCCACATTACCACGCAAACATCTACTGGGCTAATTATTAGGATTACTCAACAAAATCAAAGATTTTATTACTAAAGAAAACGTTGAATCACATGAACTTACCTAGCTTGAGAAAAAAAGGGTTGTATTACCACTCCCAAATGAAGACTTAGCTGAAGAAGCAAGGAAATCGGCTACGGAGTTCAGCAAAGTCGCAGCGCAACAACAACAATCCCACACATATTCAACAACTTTTAAACCCAGAAAATTGTACTCAAAGCTTGTTTCAGATCCTTTTTTAAAATTTTTGTTATTGGAAGTTTCTTATTTCTAGATCTGTAGTGGGTGCTTTTCGTGCGTGAGCCCTGAGTGAGATGTGAGTGAGGAATTTGGTGACTGAGGTGAAGAGGAGGAAGAAAATGGCTGCTAGGGTTTTTAGGAGGCGGGGAGGGTCTGTTTGTTCTTCTTTTTGAAAAAGAGAGGCGTCGTCGCTAGGTTTAGGGGGTTCTGATGTTCTAGTGTGTGTGAAGTTGAAGAATGGAGAAGTAGAGAGGGGGAACAATGGCTATTTAGGGAAAAAATTGGGGGTTCTCATTAGGTCTGTTTTTTTAAGGGGGAGGTTTTAATGAGAGATAGATGGGTATTGGGCCAGTTTTGATTTGGGCTGGGGCGAATATGGGGGTTTGGGGCGTGGGAATTGGGCCTGAAAATTGCAACCACTCTTTTCTCTTCTATTTCCTTTCCTTTTCAAATTGAGCCACCTTAATTGGACTCCTATTATTTTGCATTACCAAGCTACTAAAATTGTGAATCAATTTAAACTAATTAATTTAAACATGCAAAGAAAATGATTAATGTAGTATTATTTTTTGTGATTTGGTTTGATAATGCATTTAATTAATCTAATTAAGTCCTAAATGCAATTTAAGGTCTAAAATGCTATGAGATGAAAATTAAATATTTTTAATGATTTTCATGGTTTAAAAATAACTCTAAATATAAAATAATAACTCTAAACTATTTATAAATATTTTTTAGGAGTAATTTGCATTAGGGCAAAAATTAGATGCTCACAGCTACCCCTATTTGCTCGAGAACATGAAGAGTTTTCGGGCAAAGATAAAGTGAGCAATTACGAGCAATGTTTGCTCGTTTGGATACTCCATGGGAAGAATTTTAAAAGAGTTTGACCGAACCTTGCTTCATAGGTTGCCTTCATATCATTGGCTATAAAAGAATCAGATCAGTGTAGTTCTGGGAGTTTTGGTAGTTGGGACAACTGAGAAGTTGTGATTTCACTACTATTGGTGTTGCTTAATGCTTACTGCTTGCTGAGCTCCCTATTACACTAAAGTCAAAATGAAAAAGAAACTAACTAAATCTATCAGATACGAGTTACACAATTCCTATCTATAGTTCTTCAAAACTTGATATTGAATCTTTTACAATTCTGTTGTGCATCTCGAACTGTCGACTCGCACTCTCGGGCGAGCTTTTGCTACCTCTATCTTGAACTTGAAATAAATTTCCTCATTCTCCAGGTGGACGCCTAATGTTGTCTTAAAAGTTGAAATAAATTCCCTCATTCTCCAGGTGGGCGCCTGATACTGTCTCAAATCTTGAAATAAATTTCCTCATTCTCCAGGTGGGCGCCTGATACTGTCTCAAGACTTGAAACAAATTCCCTCGTTCTCCAGGTGGGCGCCTGATACTGTCTCAAGACTTGAAATAAATTCTCTTATTCTGCAGGTGGGCGCCTAATGTCGACTTAAGACTTGAAATAAATTCCCTCGTTCTCCAGGTGGACGCATGTTGTTGTCTTAAAACTTAAGATAAATTCCTTCATTCTCCAGGTGGGCGCCTGATACTGTCTTAATCTTGAAATAAATTCCCTCATTCTCCAGGTGGACGCCTGATGCTTTAAAACTACTGAATTCTCTCATTCTCCAGGTGGGTGCCTGATGACTGAACACTTGAAAAGAATTCATCATTCTCCAGGTGGGCACCTGTATTGTCTTAAAACTTTGAAAAGAATTCCCTCATTCTCCAGGTGGGCGCCTGATGATGACTTACAACTGGAAATAAAATTTCCTCATTCTCTAGGTGGGTGCTTGATGAATTAAAACTTTGAAAAGAATTCCCTCATTCTCCAGGTGGGTGCCTGATACTTTAAAACATAAACTGAATTCCCTCATTCTCCAGGTAGGTGCCTGATGCTTTAAAACTAAATTGAATTCCCTCATTCTCCAGGTGAGTGCCTGATGACTGAACACTTGAAAGAATTCCCTCATTCTCCAGGTGGGCTCCTGTATTGACTTTGAAAAGAATTCCCTCATTCTCCAGGTGGGTGCCTGCATTCACGACAACATAGACAAAGCAGAGAAAATTTTCTGCCCCAGTTTGTACGAGGAACATTCATGGGTGTTAGTTGAATCCCATTATCCAGGAGGGTCCTGAAAACTTAAAATTAAATCTTATTATCCAGGAGGGTCCCGACAATTTGAAACCTAAATCCCATTATCCAGGAGGGTCCTGAAAACTTGAAAACTAAATCCCATTATCCAGGAGGGTCCTGAAAACTTGAAAACTAAATCCCATTATCCAGGAGGGTCCTGAAAATTTGAAACCTAAATCCCATTATCCAGGCGGGTCCTGAAAACTTAAAATTAAACTTATTTGGAACATGCTTTCCTCATGGAGTGTCCCTACACAACAAACAAATCTTCTTGCTCCTGTTTCACTCGAAGAAAATTTCGTTAGTTTAAAATGGGGTGGTTAGTTTGTGGCATCCTTGCTGAAGGTATTTGCTTCACCTTTACCACGCTTCATTCTGATTAGCTGTTTTCGGCTAACAAAGAGTTGTTTGATGTTTCGATCGAGCCTAGACCACAGAAACCCTCTGATTTTGAATCCCTTACACTCAACTTGTTATATGGAATCTTTATTAAGACAATTGTTGAACCTCTGTTTTCTTTGAATTTCCAAATCACCCTATCACCGGAACCTTAAGCATCACCTTATTGCTTATTCTGAATCATGTTACTTGTGATGTGCTTTGGCAGAACTTCAACTTGTGCAATCAAAAAGCTGGTAATAGGCTTTGAAATCCTTTCTTGCTTGCTTAACAAATATTAACTTGACATGGGCTCAGAAAAAAAATAAACTCAAAAGAAACGAAGTGAAGTGACTTCGTGAATTAGAAATAAAGACAAATTTTTTTTGAACAAAGATGACTATTTGGAGAAGAGTGAAGCGGCTGGCTCCAATGATCATACATGCATTTCGGATTTATCAGCCTAATCCATCCAACCAATCGTATTTTACCTCATGCCACGTCTTCATACTTCAAGATTGAGAATTTCACAATCCAATCCCCCTGTAAAGTCATGAACCTCATTCGGCTCGTAGTGCCCTGAAGAGTTTTCACCAGCAAACCTCTCTCATTTGTTCATCTCTCAGCTCACCGTCGCCTTACGGTGCCCGCGAAGGTTTTCACCAACAAGACTCTCTCATTTCAAATTTTCTCAACTCACCGTCTCCCTATGGTGCCCGTGAGAGTTTTCACCAATAAGGCTCTCTCATTTTAAGTTTTCTCACCTCACCATCGCCCTACAGTGCCCGTGAGGGTTTTCACCGATAAGACTCTCTCATTTTATCCATTTTCCTTGCGTCCATTGTCAGCACGTAATTTTTGACCCGTCATGTTTTTAAAGTTATTTTTAGTGTTTAAATATTAAGTGATTTTAATAGTTTATTTTAATTAACTAAGAGTAATTTTTATATAAATACATTATATTATTTTAGTCTTCTTAGCCTAAAATTAAAACCCAACAAGATATTGACCCAATCCAATTCCCAAGCCCATTCCCCTTAGCCCAATACTCACTAAACTAACCAAAAAACATATATCCCTTTCTTTTTAGGGGTGCGGAACCCAAGTAGGTTCTTTTTGCACAAGTAGAACGAAAATAGGTCCAAAAAAA